>JADRCD010103100.1:2856-31481 GCA_019843815.1 Montemys delectorum | reverse complement strand
TCACCAAAATTATATCATGCTAGAACCCTAGCAAGGAGTTTTACTATCTCTCATGGTTAAAAATAAATGTCAATTTTTATAAACCACAATGTCTACAGTACTCACAAGCTAAGAAAATACTGATTGATTTAGTGTTTTTGATTTTAAAGGTTCTTTGTATATTTTGGACAGCTTTTTTCAGATATATTTTGAAAACTATTTTCTCTACTCTGCAACTTGTATTTTCATTCTCTTTATATCTTCTATAGAGAAGATTTATTTTTTAGTTCGATAAAATACAATTTATCAGTTCTTTAATGGACTATCTGTTTGGTGTTATACATAGTAAAACATTATCAAATGAAGACCACATAGATTGTTTTAAGTGTAACAATTTTGTGAGTTAGTTTTAGATCTTAAATCCATTTTGAGCTAATGCTCAGAAAGAGATTGTTGTATTTTCTAAATTTATTTTTAAGGAGAAAACTATTTGTTGAAAAACTTACTTCAATCAATCATATTAAATTATGTAATTCTCTGTTACAATCTAGTGATTGGTTTGCCTATATTTTTGTTAATGTCACCTGTCAATTTTTGTAGCTATACTGATACTCATATACTAATTATGGCAACTGTCCAGCTTTGTTCCTCAGTACTTTGTGACTATGCTAGGAATTTTACCTAAACTTCAGAATCATTGTCTCAATTTCAGTATAATTCATGATTATCAAGAAAAATAAATTATTTTAGTTACATCTTCTATTCATCAAAATATTTAAAATTGTATTGACTTACTGATTTATTGTGTGTTCATGTTCTTGCATGCATGTCGAAGACAGGACGCCTTTAAGGACTCATTTCTGTCCTTACACCATACACGTCTCAAGGACTGAAATAACGGCATCATGTTCGATTATGCATTCTTTTGGTCATGGTTCCATCTTATTTGCTGTATTGACATTCTTTTATTTCTAGTTATTATTCTTTAGTGCTAAATTCTAAATACAGAAATGTATTTAGATCTCTAATGAGTTCTACCTCATTTATTAGTTCATGTTTTTAGTGAATCTTTATTTTTAGTATTTAAAGTTTCCATTTTTGAAAACATACTTTATATAAACACTCTTAAGATTTTATGACATATTTCTGCACTGGTACTAAGAACCCATGTGCTTGTGTAGCAGAGGTGCAGCTTGATCTTCATGTGGGTCCCATAACAACTAGAGCAGCAGGCTCACACTGATGCCAAGTCCAGCATGACCTTGGTGAGGATAGAATGACATGGTTCCTATCCCTGGAACAGGGTTAGAAAGTGTGGGCCTCCATGAGTGCTGATAACTGCTGTGAGCATAATAAGGCTTCTTTGTATAATAATGTACATAGTTTACTTTTTTCCTAGGAATGTCCCCCATGTTAACATTAATGACTCCATGATAATCAAAGACAGAATGAGTCCAGGAGGATAAGGTGTGGCTAATGTCTTAGCAAAACTGTAATTGCTGGGACCTTCAAGACACCCCTAAGGCTGTGGAAAATAACTCTAAAAAGTTCAGTTCAAAAATACATGATTTCTCATCTATGCAAAAGTATAAAGATGCAATATAAATTGTATAAGGAGCTTCACAGTTCAAAAACAACAAAAGCAGTTACACTATGAGCCAGCTTGTCAGAAAGATACAAAGACAAGCAGATACAAATGTAGGCAGAGTGCTGAGTTCAAGGTTAGTCTAGGATGGAGCAAATTTAGGTCCAGATGTGGCTGGAATGGTAATTCTAGGGCAGGATCCCAGCCAGGTATTTTATTGTCAATGCTTATGTTTACGGTCTCTTCCTAAGAGTCAAGGAGCTGAGGTTATAAAATGCTGATTCATATGATGGTCAAGAGGGAACCTAAAATAAATAACCGAATTCATTTGTAAATAAAAAAATCTGGGCTGCATGAGATGAACTAGCAGAAAGTGATAGCAGTTCTTGTTTTAAATTTTTTTCTAGCGAGAGTTGAGCTGTCTGGAGATCTCTGGAGAGCAAACATAGCTCTTAAAGATTTTTTTTTTTCTAAGAGAATTTCTGATTTTGATCAGAAAATCAATGGAGAGCAAACAAACTCTTTTAGAATTTTTCATAGCTCTTTTAGGAATTTTTTTTCTAACAGGATTTGTGACTTGGTCAGAAGATTCAGGAATTTTTTTTATATCAGTTTTACTGACTTTGGTCAGATAACCCATAAACTATCCAGAGAGCTTTTAGAATTTTTACTAGCAGAGAATACTGGCTCAACCCAAGAGACCTGTCTCAAGCAGAAAGCAGGCTGTCTCAACCAGAGAGTTTATTTTAGAATAGCAAGAAAAAGCTGTCTAGAGGAGAGCAGAATACAGAGAGACAGCAGTCTGAAAAGCTGTCTCAAGCAGACTACAGAGCCAAGTGCTATCTACAGAGAGTTGTCTAGAGAACAGAAAATAGGCTACCAACTTGAACCTATGATTTGACTTCCAGTCACTTGTTTTTGCTGCTCCCAGACACACCCTTCTCTCAGAATCCCTCTCCAAGTTGAGGTTGGTCCTTGGCAGCCTAATTCTGTTGTCTGCCTATGGATCCTGTTCCCCTAATTGGGCTACGTTATCTGAACTCAGTGGTAGAGGATGTGCTTAGTCCTGCAGAGACTTGATATACCAGGGTAGGGGGGTTCTCGGGGGGGGGCAACCTTCTCAGAGAAACGGAGGGGGAATGAAGGAGGAGCTGTGTGAGAGGGGACTTTGGAAGTGGCTGTGATGAAGATGTAAAGTGAATCAAAAAATTAAAATCAATGAAGGTGAAAAAAAGAAACTTGTGTATGGCTGAGTCCATTAATTCCAAGACTAACTCAGTTACCAAGTAAATGCACTATTCTTCAAGTATCAAGTTCTTTGCTTTCAACTTACTAGAGCTGTTGATCTTTCATCCTACATTACTGCATTTTTTCTCATGTTTCTGGTGGTGGTTTTATTAAAATATCTTTAAAAGATCTCTATTTAACTGAGAGAAAATTTTAGGTAACATATTTGATATCAGGTTCCCCTGAGAAGTTTAAATTCCAGTTCAAAATTAAATTGCTTTTGAGGTAACATTAAGCTGAATTTTTCATTCACTTAGACTTTCTATAATTAGATATCCACAATAAATTCATTCATAGAAGTAAGTTTATAAATGAAATTCCTGAAGCCTTCAGACTCCGGAACAGGTACAACAAATTCAGAGACACTGGCTTTTTTTCTTTTTTAATTTTTTATTGGTTATTTTACTTCCACTTCAAATGTTATCCCCTTACCTGGTTTCTCCTCCACAAACTCCCTATCTCATGCCTCTTTCCCCTGCTTTATGAGGATGCTCCCCTATCTACCCACCCACTCCTGCCTCCCCGCCCTAGCATTCCCCTAAGCTGAGGCATCAATCATTCACAGGACCAAGGGCCTTCCTACTTATTGACACCTAAGACAACAAAGCCATCCTCTGCTACATATGCAGCTGGAGCCATGGGTCCCTCCATGTGTACTCTTTGATTGGTGGTTTAGTCTCTGGGAGCTCTGAGAGATCTGGTTAGTTGATATTGTTGTTCTTCCTGTGGGGTTGTGACACTGACTTCTTAAAATCTTGTCAAAATGTCATTTCAGTTTGTCTTCTAAAGTAGTTTCTTTCCTTTTTTGTCTTTATAATTTTATGCATGTATATAACTTACCTACTTCTGATGGATTTCTTGTTTACCAACTAATCACTTTCCTATCTTTGTATCTTCCTGTGCTCTGTGTTCATTGTTGAAATGGCCATATAATTTACAGAAGGCAACATTTTACAACACTACTCCCTCATCCTAAAACCTGTACACTGTTATCATCCATTTTTTTTCATTTTTAATTTTGATGTAACAGTTGATCTACGTATTGTGCCAGGTTTCCAGTACAATTAATTGGATCCTAACATCATAAAATATAAGGCCTTTGATGCAATTGAAAAGAATATTCATCAAGTGGAATAGCTGTTTTTGAAAGTCATTTCTATACTAGAAACTATGCTATCCAATGGAAATACTACAGTGAATAAAACCAAGAATCACCTTATGATTAGAGGAAAGGAATTATCTGTTTCTCACTGACTTTGACATTTGCTAAATCAAACAAATTAATGTACATTGGGCTGGCCAGAAATGTCATGAGTTCAGATAGGTTTTCTGAGCCTCATTTTGCTAGTGCAGAATGAGCAGAACTAAGATAAAGTAATTGTCAAGATCTGGAAGGGCATGGCTTTCAAAGATTTCCATATGATTTCATTTCAGGCCTATTTTAAAGTTAAGACTACTCTTGCTCTGAAAACTGGACCTTCAGTAATCTGCAATGTACTTCAAGCCAATTCATTCTGACTAAAGCCTTTTTACTTGTCCTATCAATTAAACATGTTTTGAGGCAGTTTTGCATGTGTGCAATGCATATACCTCATTCCTGCTTTCATTGTCTTAACACTTACCACTCTTGTCAGAGCCCGTCCTTTCTACAATCTCTCTCACGTCTTCTTGACAATTATTCTCCTAGATCCATCTCAACCTTCTTACCTACCCAATTTCCTACCCTCTTTTTTCTTTTCTTTTCTTTACATTTCAAATCTTATCCCCTTTCCTGGTTCCCCTTCTACCAATGCCCTATCCCATCTCCCCTGCTTCTGTAAGGGTTCTCTCCCCCAGCCACTTCCACCTCCCTGCCCTGGCATTCCCCTATACTGGGGCATTGAGCCTTTACAGGACCAAGGGCCTCTCCTCCCATTGATGACCAATTAGGCCATCCTTTGCTGCTACCTATGCAGCTAGAGCCATGGGCCACTCTGTGCGTACTCTTTGGCTAATGGTTTATTTCCCCCCCTCTTAAACATAGTGAGTAGGATGTACTTTCTTGTGTTTGGAATTACTTTCTAGAGCACTGTAAATCTACAATGAGTCACAATCTTAAAAGAAAATTGGCCCTCCTTCCAAGAGTTATCAATGGTCAATTGCCATGGCTAGGGACATTGTCCTTAATTTTCCTCTCCATGCTGAGATTTTGTCTGACTTGAGCTTTTGAAGTTTTTAATCATGTTGTTTCAAACACTGGGAAAACATATGTTAACTACCCCATTGGTCCAGAAAACAGCATTTTATTGTAGCCATCCACCACCTCTTCCTCTTACATACTTTTTCATCTCCTCTTCCTCCAAGAGTCTTAAGATTTGGGAAGACAGGGTAAGATATAAATATATTGTTTAAGACTGAACATTCCACAGTCTGAGATTAGAACCAGAAATTATTAGGAGTCCATTTAGCATAATAACAATAATATGTTCTCTCTTAGAGCCTATAATTCATCTAGCCACAGGTTGTTGCAGCCAATATTGGTGTCAGGTATATTCCTTGTGGCGTGGACAATAATCCAATCAGAAAGGTTTTGCTTATTCCCTAAAACATTTGTACCATTATTTTACCAATGGGTGTATCTTTCTGTTCCTGTCATTATGGTATCTTGTAGGGTTCACAGCTGGGTAAGACTGCTGACTATATTTATCTTTTAGTAGCCTGCATAGATAGCAGCTTTCAGAACTCTGAATTCGAGAAAATAGACATGAATCTACCAGATCAGTACCAGCTTGATTTCTCTGAATTTTATGCATCATATATGTGATACCATCAGCAATAAATAGTCTTATTGTCAGTGTCATGGGGAGGGCCTGTAAACAAATACAGTGATAATAGCCTGTAATGTTTAGGAGTCTATAAGACCCTACTGAAAAACAACTCTAAAACAGATACCCCCCCCCTTTCCTGGTCCTGAACTTTTTATTTCCTTGTCTGTATTGTAGAGACATTGTTTCCCATTATCAGATATGATCATTTATATCATCATATATGTCAAAAAAAACATTTTTGTTTACTAAGTGTAAAGTGTTCAAATGTATGAATTCATACAAATGTTAAAGGAATCTGTTAATTAAAAATCATTTCCTGTAGTAGCTTGAATGAGAATGGTCCCATGGTCTCATATATTTGCATGCTTAATCCCCAGTTGATGAATTGTTTGGGAAGGATCAGGAGATGTGTGCTTGTTGAAGTAGTTATGTCTTCTTTGGAGGAGGTGTGTTATTGGAGGTGGGCTGTGTGGTTTCAAAAGCCCATGCCAGGCCTAATATCTCTCTGCCTGTTGCCTTGTATTGAGATGTAAACCTCTCTGCTACTTCACTAGCCCCATGTGTGTCTGCTTCCCTCTCACAATGAAAATGAACTAATTTTATGAAACTGCAAGCAAACAATTAAATATGTTCTTTTAGAAGAATTTTCTTGGCCGTGGTCTCTCTCCACAGCAAAAGAACAGTTGCTAGAACATTTCTCTACCTTAGTCTCCCTAAATTAGCCACTGATAAATGGTTTCAACTAATGCATGTAAAGAAGGAACTGTCTTCACCCCATTTTCCACCTGTGTTTCGTTGCAAGGAATATAGCTAGACTCTTAGCTTTTGGGCCTCTGTAGCTCTCTATCCCTATTGGTCACATGTATCAGATTTTTGAACTTCATTTTGCAGGTAATTCTTAGTTAGAGTGACTAAGCCTAATTTTATTTTCTTTTTTAAGCATAATTTCCAAATGCAGCTGAGAAATGGTAGCCTTGGGTATCAGATGTCTTTCTCCTAAAGTCAATAGGCATATCAATGAAAGCAAAGAAAGCTGGAAAAAAGTTGGTATTCCATATCTACTTGCTTGATCAGGCATTAGTAGGGATACAGTTTCTTGGTACCATGTAATCATTATTGTAACATTGAGAATCTATGGCAAACAATGTGGCATTTAACCCGTAATTTACCAAATTATTCATAACTTTATTTAACATGGTACCTCAAATGGTATGATGTGTTAAAGGCCAAGATATCTCTCCTTTCTCAATTTTTTAAATGTTAATTTAAAGCATCTAACTAACCTTTCGCCCATGCTACTGTAAATAGCACTAATGAAAGTCAAGAAATGAGGAGCTAGATGAGAAGAGGAAGGTGATTAGTAGAAGAGAGAAAAAGAGAGGGTTGCTAAAGTATAAAGTATCACAAATATGATCAAAATACATTATGCTCATGTAATAAATGTCACAAGGCAACTCACTATTATGTATAATTAGTACATATTAAACAAATATTAAAAACTCCTGCAAGGTCTTATGTGTGTTTTATAGCCTCTTAATGTCACTCTGTTACTGTTTCACCTCTATACATGGAAGAATAGGTAAATCTCTGTTGAGAATTACAGACATAATAAAAAAAGAGAGTGAACTATATATTAGCATTTAAATATTTTCACTATTGTGGCACAGCAGCATTGGAAGGATCATTCAGTTTGCTTTCACCATATTCTAAAAGCATAGTCTCAATAGCCAGAGAGAAGAGATTTTTATTTAAATTCAGCTGGTCATAGTACAAACATCTATGTGCAACTTATGATGTGATTTTAAAAATTAATAGGTAGCAGTAATACATATTATAAGCATCTCTCTGAATTTTTAATTTTTTTTGATAGTCTACAGTACAAAGGTCATTTAAAAGAAGATATTATAGAAATTCTAAAGTGGAACATTTACTTGAAAAATTAACTACATAAACGTGAGTTTTCAATATTTCACCATATGGTTTTGTCATTAGGTAGCATGAATGAAAATAATAGTTAAAAGATAAAATATGACTCAATGTTATTTTTAACTTCAAAAGTATAGTTTTGTAGTACATTTATCCTTACCATATTCTACTGGTTAAACATTATTATGAAATTAAAAGAAAAGCAGATATTGATAGGTAAATAGAAATTATAGAATTGACAGTGTCTATTAAACATTTCATTGTATCCAAGTGTCAGCATTGTGGATCATTTTCTCAATTATAATCTTCTTTGGAATTGTTTAAATCAACTTTTTAAACTTAATGGAAGATGATTACAGAGAACACATTAAATGTCTCAGGAGAAAATTAATTTCTGTACAAATGAGACCCTCACATTCTGGAGCTTGGGTCACAGTTTGTATCAATATAATATTCACTGATTCACTGTTTCAGAATAAAGATTGTATATGTGACATTATGTTATTTTACTGCAAATGAATCTATCAATACACCACCTCATAAAATAGAAAATTTATTCATGTATTTTGGCAGATAGTTAACTAAAAAATCATAGGCTTGTGAAAAGTTTGAAATCGTGTGATTAGTATAGCAAATTATATCGATGAATGATCTCTTTCATTTTGATGCAGAAAAACCTTTCTTCTTGACAAATGTGAGGTATTATTAGCAATGTGAGCTATTGTTTGAAAACCAGACATTATGCTTTAAAGCTCCTGTCAATTTTGTATTAAACTTCCAGACAGTAGAGTACCTTTAACAGATTTTTTTTTACTTCCCAGATCCTTACAAGAAAACTGTTAATGTAGTCATCACCTTGAAATATTGCCCACTACCAAATATCCACCAGATATTTTAACATTTTATGGTAATGAGCCTAAATAATTGCCTATTGATTTCTCATTAGACTATAAATTGAGCAATACACTTAACACTAACATGTAATCCACATTTAAGTTTAGTTTTCAGCCTTACAAATGTTAACAGTTTCAATTACACATGAGAATGACACAACAGCGTTTAGTTTGCTTATGAACTTCATAAAAGAGCATGTGTTTTTCTTCATTCTTGAAATCCATTTCATTGCATTAGCAAATGATAATTTCAGCGTAGCTTCACAACAACAACACACGCTCCAGCTCTTCCAATGTTCACAGGGACTTCCTAAGACAAAAATAAGAAAGAAAGAACAAAACATTATCTTTAGCACAACCCAGACTGTTGGCCTTCAAAGAATTGTTACATATTTTGACCTAACTTTTACCTTGTCTAAAAATAAAAGAACTACAACTCAGATCAACATAGGCTATAGAATGCAAATACATAGTGGCTAGATGATCAGTTGCTTTGGAAACAATTTTATATGTGCAACACTTTTTTTTTTCAGTTGAAAAGGCACAGCTAGTGATAATTACTCATTTTGTGAGGATTCAAAGAAATAATGGATCACAAGAATTTGGCATAGATAGGTATACCACTATTTTCTGTTAGTGTTCTATTATGCTTTGAGAGATTAAAGACTGAAACAGTGATCGACCCAAAAACAGAATCTAGGTATATTAGATATTTGTCTACAAAGAAAAGACCTACTATGGCTGTGCAAAGGAATAATATAAGATGAACTCCAAAATTAAACTTTAAAACCTTTCCTTAAATTCCGAAATACACTAATTTGAAGATATTTTTACAAGAATACCTCTTTCCATTCATCTTTCTGAGCATCATATGACTCAACAGTATTCAAATAAGTATGACCATCATATCCGCCAACCACGTAGAGTTTGTCTCCAAGGGGGCACACTGCAACAGCATCTCGAGGAACACTCAAAGGTGCCACAGTTGACCACGAATCACTTTTTGGATCATATCTTAAGAGATTTAGAAAGACAATTGAGAGGTAAAAATCCAGGAATGTTACAATGAAAAAATAGGCATTAATAAAAATATGCTATGGTGTAAAGCAAGAATTTGAAACATTTTAACTATCAAGTATAGGTTTACTATTCAAGACAAGGGAATTTTTATTGAAGAACATGTACATGACATAACCTCCTTGTGTCACAAGAGGGTGCACAAAACACATGAAAGGTAAAGGAAGTGATTCCTTTTGTCCCCTTCCTCATATGGTATACAAATTTGGTATTAAATCTTTCCATAGAAAAAAATTTCTGTATCTCTGAACTGTACACTAAAAGTTTTTAACATTCAAACTAAAAATGTGAAAAGTTAAGTAAATTTATATAATTGTCCATGAAATGCTTTTGAATCACAAACTATTTGTAAAAGTACACTGAAAGTACTTTTTCATACAGCATCTTTTACTAATTGATTTATACTACTACTCCTTTAAACTTTTAATTTTTTCAATAGATAACCAAAGCATCTCATTTAAACTTGAATCTGAATTTAGTATCAATCAATAATATTTTAATACCACAAGAAAACTATAAATTTTCAAGTCTACTTCTATGTATTTTATATACTATTGAATATTCTTAGTGCATCATTTTAAATTGTTATAGTGTGTTGAGACCCAGAACCAAAGAAATCTATAGTTGATATTTTATATGTTGCATCTTACAAGCAATGTTGTTAATTAAAACTGCAGTGAATTAAATCAATGTATTTACATGTATGAAGGGTAAGCCAGAACTACTAGAGGTATATCCTTACATATTTATATAAAATCTCATATTTTATACGCATGTATGATTATATTTCAAAATATTGAGATTTTCATGTCATTATTTAATTCGGAAAATGTTGAGCTGTTATGATTTTGGTTTATTTCTTCATTCTTGGCCTTCCTGAGGATTGAGTCTGAGTTCCTAACATGTCTGACAAGTGTGCTTACTCTTCCACTTAGCTCTACCCTGCCCAGGAGATAGCGAATTTTGGAGAGAAAATGAAATTGTTAATAGTTTTATAATCTGTGAAGACATGGAGTAGTAGTTGCCAAGCAGCACATTGACTACCTCACTATATTCAATATAAAAATATTGCTGCTTCTCTCGCTGTTTCTCTTTTCTTTTATTGATCAGTCTATACACACACACATACATACATATTAATTTGGATGGAAATTTCTAATGATCTTGAAAAGATAATTTATCTTGACTCATTGCATACACAATAGAATACTGGGATTTTTTTTTTTTACATTTTTAAATTAACATTACAGGAAAAAACATGGAAGCTATAAAAATTATAGAAAAAAGTTTGGGAACCTTTTAAGTTAAATGCTTTTAAGTTAAATAATGGCTAAGAAAATTCCGGGATATTGGACAAATCAATCAATTCTTTTTAACAACTAATAATGTCAGAAAAATAAAGCAATTTTTTTATATTTTGGTAAGTTTTTGTCAGTTAGATACAAACTGGAATCACCAGGAAAATGAAGACCTCAATTTAGGAATTGCCTCCATTAGATTTTGGCATGTGGGCATGTGTGTGGGTCTTTTCTCAATTGATGCCTAATGTGGAGTTATGCTACCCAGTGTAGGCAGTGTCATTCTAGGGCAGATGGATCTAGGCTGTATAAGAAAACAAGCTTAGTAAGACATGGGGAACAAGCAAGTAAGCAGTGTTCCTCCACATTCTTTGCTTTTGTTCTAATTCACAATTCTTGCTTGAATTCCTGACTTGGCTTCCCTGATAATGGATTATAAGCTATAAATGAAAATAAATCCCTCCCTCTACTAACTTAGTTTTGGTCAATGTTTTCTTACAGCAGCAGAGCTCACCAGAAAATTAGAAACTCTTCTCTTCCTTTGCTCCAGTGGTTTTAAATGTATGTGATGTGAGTGTGTGTGTGTGTGTGTGTGTGTGTACACAAGTTTGTGTGTGTAGTGTTCACACAAGTGTGTGTATATGTGTGTACGTTTGCATAAATGTGTGTGTGTTATCAAGTAAATTCCAAGATAAAATTATGTCTACAAAGTACACATTTTACCTGCTCCACCAATTTCTTCAATCCTTTTATCTAGTGAGTCTTCTGAGATGCAACTGAAAATTTGTGACTTGGTGATAACACAGTATTAACTTTTTATTCCTTCACAAGCTGTCTACTTTGAAAGGGAATTCAGATAGATGATCTTTATTTTATGCATTTATCATGCTATTTATCTAAATCAATGTATTCCATTACAAGAACTTAGCATTGAGCAAGAAAATATTTATTGCAATAGGTCATTGTTTAGAAAATCAATTTTATTTAAAATTCTGCCCATATTTTGTGATAATACTTTTTTTAAAAATTACTTTGTGCATTGAGCTGAGTTTAGAAACAATAAACTTAATTTCATTTGAATCTGATGAGTTGATTGATAGTTTTCCATAAAATTTTATTTTAGCTCTTTTCCTGCCACTTTATAATGTAACTAACAGAAATATATTTCATAGGGTTTTTTTGATAAATTTTATAATCATTTATAAAATATTTTGTCTAAGTGTAGAATGCTACAAAGAATGAATCTCCTTAAAAGATTAACATATCAGAAGATTACATTTTGGTAGTTTCAAATTTTCTCATTAAAGGAAACGATCCAAATAAGCACATGTATAGACAGGAGCCTAGCATGGCTGCTCTCTGAGAGTCCCAACAAGCAGTTGAAAGAGTCAGATGCAGTACTAGCACCCAACCAATGGACAGAATCCGGAGACCCCTGTGGTTGAATTGGAGAAAACCTGGAAGAAGCTGAAGAGGTGAGGAGGAGTGCGACCCTGTAGGAGGACCAGCAGTCTCAATTAATCTGGATCCCAGGGATCCAGCAGACACTGAACCACTAACCAGGTGGCATACACCAGATGATATGAGGTCCCCAACACACATACAGCAGAGGATTGCTGGGTCTGGACTCAATCATAGAAGATGCACCTAACCCTGGAGAGACTTGAGGCTCCAGGGAGTGGGGAGGTCTGGTGGGGTGGGGGAGGGAGGTTGGAGACATCCTCTTGGAGACTGTGGGTGGGGCGGAGTGGGGTGGGGTGGGGTGGGGTGGGGCGGGAAAGTAAGGGACTGGAAGCTTTCAGGGGCATACTGGGAGGGGGACGAATACTGAACTGTAAAAAACGGATTAAAGAATTAAAGAATTAAATAAATAAATAAGCAAGCAGTATAAAGGATTCGAACAACTTTAACGAAACAAAAACAAAACAAAAATAAAAACAAACAAACAATAAAAAAGTTTACCTTTCCACACAGTCAGAAAGCCTGGAGCAATGATTAGGAGCAGGGGCATCATGACCCCCTACAACATACAAATAGCCATTGTGTGTTGCTACCCCTACACCTCCACGTCTTTTGGACATTGGGGCACACAGACTCCACTTGTTAGTATGTGGGTCAAAGTATTCCATGGTCTTGAGACAGGAACTTCCATCACGTCCACCAATAGCATACAGCCTAGAAAAATATAGAGATATATACATACCTATGGGTGTGCACATAGTCATGCAAAATGTATGCAACAAAATAAAAATGAATACATTTTTGTTTTCTCACACATCATAATGCATATTCTATCTCATCACTATTTGCAACAAAAGGCTAGGTTTATGAATAGGTAGTTATCTGTAATACTTGGTCCAGCCTATTCTATTCTAAACAGCCCTCTTTCATTTATGTCAAAGTAAATTTAAGATACCAGTAAAAGATCCAGAAAACTAGCAACTGTAAAAACCCAAAAGGTATCAAAAGGTTTTTCACATAGTTCCAACAGCCATTTTCAATGAAGTTACAATTACTTAACTTCACACATTAATGTACAAATTGTTTTGTATAAAATATAAGTCAATTAAGGAAATAGAATAGAATAGAGAAGGTGAATTATCCCCAGGAAGAAAATGTAACTCTTTTCCTTTCCTTAGTATTTTCAATTGTTAATTATTTTGAAATGTAATGTTTAATTTAAATTTATATTGTTATAATAAAGATGATGAACATTTATTAAAATATGTTACTTTCTTTCACACTATTACTTTTGAACAGGAGAAACTTAATAAACAAAATTAAATTAGTTCAAATTGATGATTTGAACCTGTTGTGATGAACAGAGGAAATTATGGAGTTGAATCACTTGATATCATCAGGTTTGATCAGTCATTTAGGATTGTGTGAAATTCAAATGCATTATGGATATGGATCTCATATCTGCTGTACATATTTCCTATTTATTTTTGTGTTGAGTTCTAAAATACACATGGGCTGATTTTCTTTTACTGTGCTCACTTATTTGTTCATGTACCAGTTTTATGCATAGTCAGAGTACAGAGTCACATAGTTCTAGACACTGCTTACCCGGTTGTATGAAATTACTATCATGTAAGCTATCCTTGTGTTATTCTGTATCCCTAAACACACACACACATACACACCACACACACACACACACACACACACACACACACACAGCATTATACAGACTAAACATGTTATATCTAGTAGTATACGCATATGCATATATGAATGTGAAAACTTTGAATGAAAAAGAGGTCATAAATTAGGAATAATGAAAGGTATGTGGGACAGTTTGGAGAGAAGGCAAAATTATGTAATCATATTTTAATCTCAACAATAGGAGAAAACATTAAAAATAAAGAAAACCATTATAATTTTGCAGTACAAATTCAATACATGGAAACATCATTAGGTTTAATTTATTAGCTTGTTCTCACAGGACCAGGAAAAAGTAAACCTTCCAGGGCAAAATCAGATGGAATTTAATACTTATGAACTTTAAACTCAGAAGATGGATTGCTGAAGAAAACCTTATTGTATTAATAAGTATAGGCAGACAAATGCTTTTACAAACTTAGAATAAATAACAATGTAAAATTTGCCATTTATTTAGAGTAAACTGAAAATGATTATCTATAATAATGTTCTTCAAATTTATGTAGATATACTTTTCTTAAGCATTTCATTAAAATATAGATTCTGACTATTTTGAGATAGGTCTAAGATGCAAAATTTCTTCAAAAATGCTGATATTTCTGGCCACCATACCAAAAATTTGAAAAGAGTTCTATAAAATATCAGTCAACTAGACCCCTCAAAGCTTCCAGGGACTAAACCACCAAAAAAGAGTACACATGGAGGGACCCATGGCTCCAGCCGCATATGTAGTAGAAGATAGCCTTGTCTGGCATCAATGGGAGGAGAGCCCCTTGGTCCTGTGGTGGCCTGATGACTCAGCATAGGGGAAGGCTAGGGCCCTGAGTCAGGATTGGGTAGGTGGGTGGGTGAGCACCCACAGAGAAGCAGGGGGAGAGGATAAGGGGTTTGTGGAAGGGAAATTGGGGAGGGAGACAACATTTGAAATGTAAATAGAAGAACCAATAATAAAGATAAAAATAAAAATATATTTATTTTAGACAACTATATTTCTTCATAATGAAGGAACATTTCCACCAAATGACATTTACAATTGCTAATAAGGATGCCCTGATCATGTAGAAAGTTTACTGACTGATGATCATGACACAAAGGTCTGGGAGGAAAGAGTTTGTGTGTTTAATCTTACTTGTTGTTTAATGCAACAACTCCAACTGTGCTCCTTGGAGTTGACATGCTAGCCACATAATTCCACTGACGTCCCTCAGGATCCCATCTTTCTACAGTATTTAGATAGCTCCATCCATCGTGACCTCCAACAGCATACATTGGTCCTTCAAGTGTGGCTACGCCTAAATAATAAATAATAAATATAAGGGTGCACCTAGGCATACCTCATGCAATAACTTTATTTTCACTTTACAAGCAACCAACTGCCAAAATCCCTCTGTATTTGAAATTGTTTGCTGTAGGTGTGAATACTTAGATTCTTGTGTGTGTGTGTGGGGGGTAATTTAGTCTTATTATAAAAAAAAACTTCCACTGATCAGTAAATATCATGGAAAGCTATCATTCTTGTATCACTAAAATCAACCTAAGTAATACAGTACCAGGAAGGAATTAAATGGAAACTAACATTTTTTCTGGTATTATTTCAACACTGTTTATTAATGCAAACACATACAAGACAAAATACTTAAACCACTACTTTCAGGCTTAATTGGAATCTCTTCTCAATTCTTATTTGAATACAAGGATAAAATAATTTCCTTGAGATAATTCAATAATGTATGAGTCCACAGAAACAGTTTATCAAGACAAATGAGACAATGTCACTCCTGGAATTGATACTTAGTAGCCTTATTAAAGTCTATTGTGCTAAAGTAGACTTTTAACTCAGTGGTTAAAAGTGGGGCTCACATTGCCAAGGATTAGATAAGTTCAGTTCTAACACTCATAACTGGCAGCTCACAACTGCCTGTAACTCCAGTTCCAAGAGATCTGAAATCCTCTACTGATCTCCCAGGCACCATTTGTATGTTCATAAATCCATACATAGACACCATTTGCCTACACATGATTTTAAAAAATAAACCTAAAATGTTCATTGTGTAAAAAAAAATCAAGAACTTTATTTTTCAAATACCATAATTTTTAAAGCATATAAAACATAGGATAAAAATATATATACCTTGACAAATATTCAGAAGAATTAAAGTTCTCCACTATTCTACACAACTGTACTCATTCTTAAACTGCTTAGAAACCTCTGCCTTAATTATATTTTAGAGCTCTGATCAACAAAAGTGCTAATCATAAACACGTTCATGCTAGACCTCTACCCTAAGTCTTTCAATGAATGGAAACTTGCTTGTTGTGATATGTATAATTTTCTAATTATAACTTAAAATGCTTTCCCATTGTCAAAATTTTTATACTCTGTACTGTGAGTTTGGTTAAATTATTCTCCTGTCTTTTATATTTTCCATAAAATATCCTTTCTGAAAATTATTGTATTCTCTGAAATGGAACCTTTTTAAAAAGTATTGGTAGAAGGGACATAGAATTAAAATATATTATATTACAATTAAAGAGTTCCATGCACATTTTAGGTTTGCTTAACCTCCCCAGAACTTTGAAGCCAATGTGACTCTTTGAATAACTCTTCATAAAGTGCAGCTAGATCTAATTTTAAAAGCTTTCCTGTATATTTTTTTTCAGAAATTATATAACATTAAATATCTTACCTAGCCCATGCCTGTGTGTTGACATAGGAGGCATCACAACCCAGGTTTTAGTAACTGGATTGAAACATTCCACAGTGTTCAACGTTTTTAAGCCATCTCTTCCTCCCACAACATAAAGTTTATTATCAACAACTGCAACTCCAAACTGAAGCCTACGACCACTCATAGTGCCAATATGGATCCAACTGTTGCTTCTGAGGTCATACTTCTCAATTGTAGTGGTACCTGTTAAAAATATATAATTAGCAATGATGAAAACACCTTAAAATTCTGAATTGTCTTGTTTCACATTTTGTGTTCTAATTTACATCATAGCACCAGGAAAGAGAGCTCAAATTAAATGAACTAGCTCAGATGATAGTTCTAACTGAAACACAAGGCAAGGAGTGATACTTCTGGGTTGAACTGGAAGGTTGAGAAGAAAAAAGTTTTATTTATGTGACTTATGCAATCAAAATATGATTATCATGCTAATATTAAATATAACACAAAGTAGAATAAATTTGTGGTTGTATTATTGCTGGTACCAACACAGGTGTCCAACATCCTATTTATAGTGAAAAGGCCCATATATTGGATTATATTATTGCATATTTATATATCTTTACATTTTTTTAAAGGATTTATTCATTTTATGTATGTGAGTGCACTGTCACTTTCTTCAGACACACTGGAAGAGGGTAGCAGATGGTTATGAGCCACCATGTGGTTCCAGGGAATTGAACTCAGGACCCCTGGAAGAGCAGTCAGTGCTCTTAACCACTGAGCCATCTCTCCAGCCCCTATCTTTAAAATTTTAATTATAATAATTATTCTTTACTTCTGTGTTATTCTACAATTTAAGAATTTATTCATTGTGTGAATATAGGTGTGTGTGTGTGTGTGTGTGTGTGTGTGTGTGTGTGTGAATTAAACTTTAGGTAGATGACTAAAAAATCAAGAATTAAACTTCCTTTCAAGCATGTTTCTCAAAATGTTCCATGATAGTTATGTGAAGAATTGTGGCTAAAGGTATACAATTCTGAGGAATTATCTCATTGATGAAAGTTGTAATTTAAACTTCTGAAATGTCAATTTAGTGAAGCAGTATAAACTCTTACCTGTACAACAGTAAATTTGGACTATTACTATAATGGACGTTTCACTTCTGTAGACAATGCATTTTGTCATTTACTCAAAGTGTTTTTTAATTAAGGCTGATTTTTCACAATGATTAGACTTCTAATGAAAAAAACTGAGAGTGAAATTTGTTCGAATTGGTATTATTTCTATAGTTTACTGAAGCCAGTAAATTGATATTTTGTGGAATCTTATCCTAACTGTATAAAATCAATCACGTGGATAAGCAAACCACTTCCCAAGTGTTCTTTCCTTGTAGTTTTATGGGAAAATAGTTTGTTGTAACAATGAAAATAAAATTAATATTTTCAATATTGTCACTGACAATTAGAAGGCTATGGTCTAGGGTCACATAAAGGTAAAAACTTCAACAAAGCATATACTGTATCTATTGCTAAGTTATTTTGGTTTAGGCCATCTTTTCTGTAGTAATCATATTTCGATGATATATCTACAACTGTGCTAATTATTAAGAAAATAGAGTAATGGATATGTAATAGGTTAGGAAATTACACACGGCTACATTAATTAGCTACCATAAAAATTAGCTATCATGGACATTTGAAATATTTAGCTATCTGCCTTCTGTGAGATCATTTTTCCAGGGCATTGACTAGTAATTAAGTAATTTAAACTATAAAACCTTTCTCAGTTCCTTTACTCACCCTCACTGATAAGCTAACTTTTCAAATTTTAAACTTTGACTTGCATCTTTATTAAAACTTTCTGATACCTCTTTTATGACACATTCTAGTCATTAAAGTTAATTTCAGATATTTGTGTGATATCTATTTAATTAAGTACTTCTGTATTTATTACATGATACAGAACCAAAATTCAATAACAAAGTACTCTATTCCTAGACATTAATATGTAAAATTTCAAAAGTTCACCTATTAATGGTAACTGAAACAATATATTATAAGGAAAGACTAATATAGTACTATGAAAATGTATACTGATTAATGATTTATCACTATATTACTTATTTATATAAGCAAATGCTACCTTTTACATGTTTTGTGCTTACTTAGATTTTGTATCTAAATCCTTCCTGTTTTATTGTTGTTCTTATGTGCTCACACTTTTTTTCAAGACCCTGAAACCACAAATAGTAGGGAGAGTTTTGCTGCTATCCCTTCTAGAATGGTGCCGGGAGCCATGGCCTTAACCACGGCCTTGTGGAAAATTACTAGCTTACACATACAGCCCTGAGAGAACATGTGTAGTCTAACAGTAAAAATATTTGTGGGTGTAGAGAACACTGTGACCGCTGGTTCCAGAGACTGAAGATTGCCACCTGGCCTTCAGAAAGCCCCGAGGCTCCTCCCCTCTCCTTGAAGCCTCCTCTTGTTTATGCTTTATTGCAATCCCTGAAGTAAAGTTTTCAGAGCTTGATCAGACACTTGTCTTGTTCTCATTCTTCCTGTCTCGTTCTGCCTCTGTCTCTCTACCTTGCCCTAGGTCCCTGCTGAATGCCCTGTAAGTCAGGGCAACTGGAGCCCATTGTGGGGCCCCTGGGTCTGGGGTCTGAGAAGACCACCACTCTCCCAAGAAGACATGCTCTCCACCACAGACCCCCTGCACAGATCACTGCTTTGTAAAGAAGTGAATGAAGATCTGCATAGGATCACTGCTTCATCAGGAAGTGAGTGAAGATCCGCCTTGTCAAGAAGTGAGTAAAAATCCGCATAAGGATCTAGGGATCGCCGCAGGTCACCTGCCAGTGAGATTGATCTGAGAAAGGTGAGAAAAGTGGTGAAACTATGGGACAAGATTAAGTAAGCATGAATTGTTTTTAAAGGGTCTCAAGGAGTCCCATAAGACACGGGGAACGCGGGTTAAGAAAAAAGGACTTTTAAAAAAAAAATACATACACACACACAGTTTTGAAAGTTTGTAAACATTGGCTAGAGAGCCAAGAAGTAGGTAAAAAGAGAGAGAAAAGGCTTCAGAAATGGAGTTGTCCCCTGTCCTGGACGTTTTAGCAAAAGAGAAGGAAAATAGATATAAGCTATTTCAGAGCTCTCTTGGGGACAGGAGGAAATCAGGAGAAGTCCTGCTTTCCTTCTGGCTTCTACTGGTATACTTAGGTCTGGTAAGGATATCTGGGACCCTTTGAGACATCAAGTTCTCTTCCCTCTCTGTCTATTGTCTGTCCTTGGTGCACTAATCTGTCCAAATGTCTGTCAATTTATGTTTGTTTTTGTTTTGTTGTTTGAATGATTGTTGTTCTGTGTTTCATGTTGGGAAAAAATGGTTAAAATATTATCTGCGGGCTGTCCATTCCTTTCATTTTGTTTAACTTGTTTAAAAGGCAGTTTCAATTTGGACAGCAGAAACTGATGATAAAAGCCACTGCACTGTGGCTGGGAGTCAAGCAAAGCTGAAAAAGCCCTGCTAGAGGCTGATTGTCTACACAAGCTACATTTAAAGGGGACAACAGCTTTTTGCTTGTAACACTGGTAACAGAAAGTTAGCTTAAAATTGGTAACTAAGGGTTGGAGTCATTCTAAACAACACGTGGCA
Source organism: Montemys delectorum (assembly GCA_019843815.1). Classification (NCBI taxonomy): domain Eukaryota; kingdom Metazoa; phylum Chordata; class Mammalia; order Rodentia; family Muridae; genus Montemys; species Montemys delectorum. The sequence goes on along the minus strand of JADRCD010103100.1, from coordinate 11,129 downwards.
TAAACCAGCCCAGGAAAACAGGTCTTTAAAGATACTTGTAAATTGGGATAATATTTTACGTAATTCTCATCTTAGAAACTAGACTTATAAGTGATAAGATTTAAAGCAATGCCTCTTTAATGAAGCATTAAAAGTTGCTCTGTCATGCATTCATATGAAAGAACTGGCAGCCAAACTTTGTACGCGAAAGTAATGCTCTCAGTAATAATTTTAAAGAGAATAGCTTGTTTACAATTGGGTTTTGCTTTCCAAAAGTTATGGTTATGCCTTAATATTACAAAAGAAACTTAAAAAGCATGGTAAAATTGCCAGTGGTGCGCTGGCTGCAGTTTGCAGTTTGATCGCAATGCAAGCTCAGGATTCTTATCTCACCCATATTTTGTAAGTAGGATGATTGCAAGAGTAATAATAGTTAAAAACCACTGTAGCCAGTATGGGCCTAATGACTCTTTTGCATAAGCTTTACTAGATACAGTGGTAAAAGCAAAATTTAACCCCCCCCCCCCAAAGTTAGAAAGGAGATCTCAGTAAGAATTTATTTGGTATCAAACAGGTGCCTGATAAACGGTTTCAAGGAGTTTGTACTACTAAAAACAGGTAGTAGAATTTTCAGAGACCCTCAAGAAGGGGTTCATTTTGTTACACAATTGTTTTATGAAAATGCTAATGCAGCTCACTGTGGCCATACAAAGCAAAGACAGACTTATCTGGATATATTCATTTTTGTGCAAATATTAGACCTTCATACAGTCAGAGTCTAGCTATGTTTGCTGCCTTGCAGGGGAATACAGTATGTAAAAGCAATGCTTTCACAATGCGGAGGTGATAAGGAATGTTTTAAGTATAAATCATCCCAGGAAAAACTGTCCAAAAATTAGAGGCATAGACAGACAGAGAATTGCTCACCTGGAATCTGTCCTCACTGCAGGAGGTGTAACCTCGGGGTCTGGACAGGACTTTGAATTTTTCAGTGTATGTTTATTATCTAATCCCTCTAAAAAGAAAATTTACTACCTTTGCTCTTACACCACGAGCTTTAAAAGTTTCAGAGGCAAAATCTTTTTCAATATTTTGGGCCCCAGTTATGTCCTAGAAAATGTGGTACAGAAAATTCAAGAAAGAAAAGATGACTTGCTTACTTCAAATTATTTTCAAAAGCTTCCCAGAGATGTTTATTGGCTAAGACCTCGCCTTAAGCTCACCACAAGGGGACTTTTAAGTTTTTGTTAAATGTTGTCAAGGGGTATGCAAATTAACTGGTAAGAGACAAAGAGCTTTTGCAGAAAGTAGAGGAAGCTTCTCCATGCCTGAGTCCCAAGGCTTGGGGCAGAATAGTGGCAATAGAGCTAAAGGGACATATACTTTCAGCAAGAATTCATTCAATCTTATTTCAAGATTATCTAATTTTAAAATGCCCAAAGATGAAATAATAGAAGCTCTCATCCAGTACTGTGGTCAGACTTATGAAGTGTTTTCGAAAGGTACTCACAATTCCGAGGTCTTATTATTCTCCTATTAGTCTGCAGCTTCCCATAGAGCTTTTTATGCAGTCTCTACCTACTGAGACCTCAGAGACCCTCAAAAGGAAAGGCTTAACTGCTTCTAAAACTGAACTTTGGTAATAGTGATCACTCATAAAAATCTCCTATTTTGCTTATTTTTAGAATCAGGCATGTAGCCAGATATACTTATAACCACTTTTTTGTTTTTGTTTTTTAAAAAACTTCATTTAAGTCTACAATAAACAAGACATTCTTTAAATTAAGAAACTAGAAGCAAATACATAAAAAGTTTCTATGCTCTACCAGAGAAATGCTTCAGGAGGTAAAGTGGCTGGCAGCTAACCCTGATGCCTGCTGTTTGATGGCAAGGAGAAAACTGATGACTGTAAATTGTCTCCACATGCACACTGTGACACATGTGCTCACACATGCAATTCATAAATAAAATGAAAAAACCCTTGATACTTAAAAATGTTTTTATATTGTAGATTGTGTCTTTATAGATATCACAAACTCAAACCTGAATTATAGCTCAAAAATAGCGAATTAGCCTAGCATGTGTAAAACCCTGAAATGATTCTCAGCACAGAAATAAAAAAAAAAAGACAACCAATGATAATTGCATTTCTGTTTTGCATTTAGTACCTTTAGCTTTTAATTTAAGTGCCACAAAGCTGTTAATGTTATTGTATTCACTGCAGAGTAGCCAGCTCTGGTGGCTCATGTCTGCAATTCCAGCACTAGGGATGATGAAATGACTGTCATGTCCTTTAAGGTCAATCTAGGCTATGAAAGCAATAGCTAAACTAAAAATAAAAAATAAAACAATAAAAAAACAATGGAAGACAAATGGTCAAACTGAAAGTAATTATGGTATCACATAGCATTTGTTATTTTCTGAAGAACTCTCGCTATATGAGGAAGTTCAACAATTTCAGGAATAATTCCATTTACAATCTCATTTTCAGAGGTGTTAAAATTTAAACATATTTTCTAGAGTTCTGTGTTTGTTTGTTTGTTTGTTTGTTTGTTTCGAGGGAGGGTTTCTCTGTGTAGCCCTGGCTGTCCTGGAGATCGCTCTGTACATCAGGGTGGCCTCGAACTCAGAGATCTGCCTGCCTCTGCTTCTGCCTCTGAGTACTAGGATGAAAGGTGTGCACCATCACTATCTAACTTCTTCTAGAGTTGGATATTGAAAAATTAGTCTATAATATGGCAATCAATATGTAAAGGTGTTTGAATTAGAAGAACTGATAAAATGATGAATTATTATCCTCACAAATGGATTACTTCTGCTCTCACAAGACTCCATTAGCTATCATGAGAACAGGTGATTACCAAGCAAAAATCAGACAGGATTTTAAAGAAAAGATAATAACAAAAAGAAAAGATAATAAAAGGAAAAGATAATAAAGGGGCAAACACTAATAAACCCTATTATATACATGTTTAAAATATATTAATGAAACAATAGTATTCTAAAAGGAATGCAAACTAATAAAAATCAAAGTTGCTCCTCCATATGCTTTTTGGCATTTTTACTTTTTTTCCTTCCACTTTCCACCATGTTAGACTTTCATCTCTATTTTTTTAAATTTCTATCATTTCAGATTTCCCAGACTCAGACTTTTAGAGCAATAGAAAATTCATTAAGTGAGAAAAGTTTTGTAATTAATTAACATATTTCCTGTTTTCTATTCCAATTTACAATCAAAATAATGGATTTTTATATGGATAAACCTCCAGTTTATAATTCATTTTGTCAATGTATCAAATACATTTTCAGCTTTTGATTTATCAGTATCATTGTCTCTAAGAATGATCTACATTCTTTACAATTAAATTTTTCTTATAAAATCTTTGCTTTAGTTTGGAGAGATGATTTGGTTGACAGGAGCACTGGCTGCACTTCTATAGGATCCAGGATATAATTCCAGCACCCACTTGTTGGCTCAAAACCATCTATCTGTTCAGTTCCATGAAACCTGATGACTCTTCTAGTCTCCTTGAGACTGCACTCATGGATTCCAAACATGCAATGGTTCATAGACATACAGGAAAAGAATGCATATAAAATAACATAACAAAAAATTAATTCTTTGCTTCATTATATTAGCAAAATACATGGCAAGAATGAAAAACCACATGCAGCCGGGCGGTGGTGGCGCACGCCTTTAATCCCAGCACTTGGGAGGCAGAGGCAGGTGGATTTCTGAGTTCGAGGCCAGCCTGGTCTACAGAGTGAGTTCCAGGACAGCCAGGGCTACACAGAGACACCCTGTCTAAAAAAACCCAAAAAAAAAAAAAAAAAAAAAAAACCAAAAGAAAGAAAGAAAAACGACATGCAAATGAGAATGGCTATAGATAAAACATATTCGAAGAAGACAAGGATAATGCCTTCAGAAACTGCTCCTTTCATTTCATGGAATTATTACTTATGCAAAATCAAGCTTTTATTGCAAATTTGAAGTGATAATCTTGCTTTTAGCACTTCATTCAATACTTTTGAAATTAGTCTTTAAGTGTGTATAAGAGAGTTGAGAGCAGTATCTAGAGCCCACTATTCCATTTGTGTGAAAAATATATTTGGATACACTTATCTTTTTCAAATAATTAAATAAATAAGTGTAAATATATTTTTCTGAAAAGATTTGATAGAGAAAACTGAATGTTCAAACCTAGACTAAACACAGTCCATAAAGTAAAATTGTTACTAGCAGTTAGATATTAAAGGACTATCATCCAAGAGATAAGAAGGAAAATGAGATCACAAAATCACACAGATTACCCTAATCATGAAAACAGGTTCAGATACACTTACATATCAAGGATTTTATAGCATCCTTACAACGTGGAGGCTGTTAGAAATATCTCTTCTTTTTCAAATGGAGACATTTTCCCAACTAATTAATGTGTTGCTTTTACCTTTAGCAGCATCCATACCTCCCACAGCATAAAGTGCCCCCACAGTTGATTTTCTAGGCTTTGTACGAGGGCTTTGCAACATGGATCTTCTCTCAGGCAAGAGATGATACTTCATAGCTTCCATTAGTAGCTTCTGACATTCCAGATCACCATTAAACATTGAACTGTTTTCCAGATCTGCAAGCAACTGGAAAGTAATAATGCATGACATATATATATCAGGAGGCCAACATGAGAAAGAACATGATTTATTTCTATTATATGAAGCACTACATATGGAAAAGACACATAAAAATTGTAAAAGTAGTCAAATAGACTAGCTATAACCCTACAAAACTAGGTATCTCCATTCACTGCTCATGGCTAATGCAATAAGTTCACTATCTTTGTATTTGTATTATCAGAGATGTCATGAAAACATGCTCTGTTAAGATATTATGTCTTGTAAGAATACTGTATCTTTATCATTATATGAGAGCAATAATTTGAAAGCATATGCTTTTAGAAGTGAGTTAATGTACATATGAAACTCTTTAAGATCAACAAAAGTGGTTGATAGGATCCTAAATAACTGTGATGAAGTATATGTAAAATATTGCTCCCAAAATGAGCTGGAGCAAACTCTTGAACATATTTTATAATGTTTACATGTATTATATTTTATTAATTTGATTTTGGAGTTATGGATTCATGCTGTCATAGTATATCAAAAGAAATAAAAAACAAGTTTGCTGAAGTGAAATTATTAATCTCCTCTCATAAGATTTCTCTGACATTTCTTCTATTTGTGGTTAATTTCAGTTCTGCTTTCATTCAGCTTGTAATCTCCAGTGAATCACTATTTTGATTTGCCTGACAAAACTGTAGGTATTTCTTTAACATAGTATTTGAAATAGGTTAGAAGACTAAGCTACACAACTTTTCTCTTAAAAATCCTTTATAAATTTATCATCTTCATAATTTTGTTTTGGTGGTGTTTAGAACATATTAACTTGTTTTAGAAAGCCTACATGTTCATAATATTGCCTATCATTAACAGCATCAGGACATTTTCACATGAAATATATTTTAAGCATAGAACATTAGAGTTGAGAAAACAAGAATTGTATATTTCTGATACAGAGAACTTTAAAGTAATGCCTGCTGAAAAATGCAAAAATCTACACAAAGAACTGTAAGTTTAAGAGCTTTAGATAAATTAGTGCTTCTCAGGTTTTTGCATACCTAAACATATCTGATCCATGGGTTAAGACATATTAATGATCCTGATGATAGACAATGATTTTCAGGGTCTGAGTAGGAACTAAACTTAGATTTTAAAAAGTTTATAGATAATATAATGCTGCTGCTCTGAGGGCATCTTATATAGCATTGAGTTTGAGAATCTAATAAGTTTCTACAAACAAAATTTTCACAAATTCTGAAATTCAGCTATCTGTTATTTATTTGGAATCTTGAGAGCAATGTTGTATGTATAGTTGAGTATTTATCTCTTAGGTATTACTATTGTATTGTCTTTTGAACATCAAGAAGTCAATTGGCATTGTCATTATATATGAATAGATTACCAAAGAACATTTTGAATTTCTTGGTTTAATATACGTAAAAGCTTATTAGAACCTACATGATATCACAATCAGTTCTAAAAGGCTATTAATGCTATCATTAGAAAACAAACATACAAACATCTTGACAATATACTTAAACACCATAAAATATTACTTACAAACCAAACTCAAAGTCAAGAGACATGAACAGATTACAAAAGTTATTGGTGAATATAATGGAATGGACACTAAATGAATATTATAAAGAATCAATGAAATAATCAAAAGGCCAAATTTACAAAGACTATAGATGAAAAAAGAAACATTACAAAAGAGAAAGATTAAATTCAGAGATTCATTACAGAGTATTTTCAAAATGCATATTCAAAAACTTCTGGAAAGTTTATGGTGAGGGACAAATTATTAAGCTAAGATTAAATTCAGTGGATATAAAAAGTGTTCATAATAGTATAATAATAGTAAGCCAAAAGAGCCAAGCCTTATCAAATTATTCCAACAAAGAGAAGGACAATTCTAGACAGATTCCCTGCTGAATTTTACCAGATTTTAAAAGAAGAAACAATGCAAATATGTCTCAGATCATCCAATAAAGCAAAAGGAGATAGAATTCTATAGAAACCATACTAAAACAAGCTAGCATTATCCTAAATCTAAAACTATATAAGGATACAAACAAACAAATGTTATGCCAGAAAAATTTAAATCCACTTCCTCAATGACAGGAGCCTGATATAGCTGTCTCCTGAGAGGCTCTCCCAGAGCCTGACAAATATAGAGGTGGGTGCTCACAGCCAACCAATGAACTGAGCACAGGATTCCCAATAGAGGAGCTAGAGAAAGGACCCAAGGAGCTGAAGGAGTTTGCAGACCCTTAGGATGAACAACAATATGAATGAACCAGTACCCCCAGAGCTCCCAGGGACTAAACCACCAACCAAAGAGTACACATGGAGGGACCCATGGCTCCAGCCACATATGTAGCAGAGGATGGCCTTGTCAGACATCAATGGAAGAAGAGGTCTTGGTCCTGTGAAGGCGTGATGCCCCAGTGGAGGAGAATGCCAGGACAGGGAAGAAGGAGTGGGTGGGTTGGTGAGCAGGGGGAGGGAGCATGGGATAAGGGGCTTTTCAGAGGGGAAACAAGGAAAGGGGATAACATTTGAAATGTAAATAAAGAAAATATCTCATAAAAAATAAAATCAATATTTGCAAATTATTCAAATAGTATGTTAAAATCATCATACAACATAATCAAATGGGTTTCATTTTAAGAATGTGATGAAGGCACACCAAATTTAAAATCTTAAATTAATAGACACAAAATGGTTTTATTAGATATAAATAAAAAAGGCTTCAGTGAACTTCAACATCACTTCAGGATAAGCCCTGAAAAATTGTTATTAGAAGGAACACACATCAATATAATAAAGAATGTAAAAGGAAAATTCATAGTTTGCTTAAATTATGATATTGAAGTTCATATAGTATTAAAAAATAAGCATACTGCTAGCGAGAAAAGTTGTGAATGCACATACCCATATGAAGATCAATGGAACAGATAGAAGTCTGTGAAAGAAACTGCATTACTAAAGCAGTTATTAAATGGTAAGAATCTGAAAAACATTTACTTCAAATGCAGGAAGACAAGAATGGACACTTTTCCCGTTCCTAGTCAATGAACTGTTAGAATTGATAACCAAATCAATAAGACAAAAATATGATTCACATAGAAAAAGAACTGCCATTATTTGTATATTCTAATGATATGATTATGTATGTAGTAAAGGACTTGACTATAAAACTTTTAGATGTGATAAAAGTTAGAAAACTAGCAATATGCAAAATTGATATATCAATTACTAGATTTTATGTATAGCAATAGCAATTGGGCTGAAGAAAACAAGAAAAAATTCCATTCATAATAGCTGAAAAAGTAAACTACCCAGGAATAAAACTATTTAAAAAGGTTAAAATGTTCTACCAAGATAACTCTAAAGGACAGAAGAAGGGAAGGCTACATTAATGAAAGCAAGGTACAGATTCAATATTGTGACTAACAAAATTACAGCAGCATTAGTCAAAGATAGCAGTAGAGCGAAGAATCCAAAAACTCATATGGAAACACAATGTAGCACAAATAGCCAATGACATCTTAAGGAAGAAGAATACTAAGGCATCATAATATTCAATTTGAAATAGTAGTACAGAACCACTTAATGAAATAAACATTATTCTTGTACAAAATGAATACAAATATACCAGAGAGAGAGAGAGAGAG
>JADRCD010103098.1:4730-26381 GCA_019843815.1 Montemys delectorum | reverse complement strand
CATTGGATATTAGCCCTCTATCAGATATAGGGTTGGTAAAGATCTTTTCCCAATTTGTTGGTTGCTGTTTTTTCCTATTGACAGTGTCTTTTGCCTTACAGAAGCTTTGTAACTTTATGAGGTCCCATTTGTCAATTCTTGATCTTAGAGCAGAAGCTATTGGCTCTTTCTGTAGTACAAGCCGAAAATAAGAACAATTTTTAGACATTGGATTTCATTTTAATAAGGCTATACTTCAATGACCCTCACATCACCAAAGGATTTTACCTCCATTGTACCTAAGCTGAGAGTTGATAGTTCTGCTTGCCCAAGGAGTGAATTGTAGGCACGATTTTTGGATACAGACTTCCTGCTATGGTCAAAGCTATTTGACTTGAGTGAGTGACTTTATTCTCAGCCCACAGAGAACAGGTTACATTCATTTAAGAAATGGTGTGTGTATTAAGATGGTCTATCCATAAAGTCATTCACCAACTGTTTCAGTGAACGATGGTTCTGCTTGGAGGGTGGCACAGACTTTAGGTGAGGGTAAGAATTTGGTTCATTAGCTGTGATAATTTGGAAAAGTATTCATCTCAGAGAAAGTGTAACTTATAAAGTCCTCTTCTTCAAACTTGATACAAGAGCTACAAATGTAAAGCAAAGCATTCAGTCTCACTCTTAGTTGTTCTCTTACAAGCCATCTCCCTAGTTAATCGTCTAAGTTTCTTTTGGGTATATAAATACTTTTGAAATATATAAGGTATTCTGAAAACCACAGTATAATGTAAAAACATGAAATAAACAATACTACTAATAGAGAGGCTGAGATAGGAGAAGCAAGATTTCAAGACCCTTATGTTGTGACAGCCAGACACTGTCACAAACAAACAAGTTGAAAGTGTACATAGATTGTACAATGTTGGACCTATTTCTCCAATTACCAAATTAGAGAGACCTTTGGATGACAGTCAACAAATATCTAATTCCTCATATTTTTGGATTTGAATCTATTAGGATTGGTAGTATTGGTAATATTAATTTTGATATTAAGATATTAAGAAAAGGTTATTGTCACTTCCTGTTGCTTTTGTTTTAAGAGATGGAATTAGGTTTTTTTGGTTTGTTGAAAGATTACTTTCTTGCTTCTTCTAGGGTGTAGTTTTGCTCCTTATGTTGATGTTTTCCATCTATTATCCTTTGTAGGGCTGGTTTTGTGTAAATTTTGTTTTGTCATGGAATATCTTGTTTTCTCCATCTATGGTAATTGAGAGTTTTGCTGGGTATAGTAGCCTGGGCTGGCATTTGTGTTCTCTTAGGGCCTGTATGACATCTGCCCATGATCTTCTAGCTTTCATAATCTGTAGTGAGAAGTCTGGTGTAATTCTGATAGGCCTGCCTTTATATGTTACTTGACCTTTTTCCTTTATTGCTTTTAATAATCTTTCTTTGTTTAGTGCATTTGGTGTTTTTATTATTATGTGACAGGAGGAATTTCTTTTCTAGTCCAGTTTATTTGGAGTTCTGTAGGCTTCTTGTATGTTCATGGGCATCTCTTTCTTTAGGTTAGGGAACTTTTCTTCTATAATTTTGTTAAAGATATTTACTGGTCCATTACATTGGGAATCTTCAATCTCTTCTATACCTATTATCCTTAGGCTTGGTCTTCTCATTGCATCCTGGATTTCCTGGATGTTCTGGGTTAGGAGCTTTTTGCTTTTTGCATTTTCTTTGACCATTGTGTCAATGTTTTCTATGGTGTCTTCTGTCCCTGAGATTCTCTCTTCTATCTCTTGTATTCTGTTGGCGATGTTTGCATCTATGACTCCTGATTTCTTTCCTAGGTTTTGTATCTCCAGGGTTGCCTCTCTTTCTGATTTCTTTATTGTTTCTATTTCCATTTTTAGATTCTGGATGTGTTTGCTCATTTCCTTCACCTGTTTGTGTTTTCCTGTAGTTCTTTAAGGGATTTTTGGGTTTCCTCTTGAAGGGCTTCTAACTGTTTACCTGTGTTCTTCTGTATTTCTTGGAGAGAGTTATTTATGTCTTTCTTAAAGTCCTGTATCATCACCATGAGAAGTGATTTTATATCTGAATCTTGCTTTTCTGGTGTAATGGTGTGTCCAGGACTTGCTATGGTGGGAGAATTGGGTTCTGAGGATGCCAAGTGATCTTGGTCTGTGTTGTTTATTTTCTTACACTTCCTCCACCATCACCACCACCATCTGGTTATCTCTAGTGCTACCTGCCCTTGCTAAATCTGATTGGAGCCTGTCCTTCCTGTGATCCTGGTTGTGTCAGAACTCCTCAGAGTCAAGCTGTCTCTGGGATCCTGTGATTCTGGGATCCTGTGATCCTGGGCTTGTTAGAGCACCTGGGAGTGGACCTTCTTCTGGGTGTTGTGGGACCGGCTGTGGAGCTTTCGCCCAAGGTCTGTTCAGGACACCAACCCAGAGAGACTGGAAGGAACCAGAGCCACTGGGCTGGCGGAGTTCCTGTGTGCCTGGTCCAGCTGGTCCCAGTTACTCCTGGTGTTGGGACAGATGTTATGTCCTCCTCACCTCTGTGTGCCTGGTCCAGCTGGTCCCAGTTACTCCCGGTGTTGGGACAGATGTTATGTCCTCCTCACCTCTGTGTGCCTGGTCCAGCTGGTCCCAGTTACTCCCGGTGTTCGAACAGATGTTGTGTCCTTCTCACCTCTGATCCTGAGAGTGTCAGAGCACCTGGGAGTGGAGCTTCCTCTGGGTGTTGTGGGACTGGCTGTGGAGCTTGAGCCCAAGGTCTGCTCAGGGCACCAGCCCAGAGAGACTGGAAGGAACCCGAGCCACTGGGCTGACAGAGTTCCTGTGTCCCTGGTCCAGCTGGTCCCAGTTACTCCAGGTGTTGGGATAGATGTTGAGTCCTCCTCACCTCTGATCCTGAGAGTGTCAGAGCGCCTGGGAGTGGAGCTTCCTCTGGATGTTGTGGGACTGGCTGCAGAGCTTGCCCCCAAGGTCTGCTCAGGACACTAGCCCAGAGAGACTGGAACACAGATCTGATTTTTAATACAGTAAACTAATTTTATATGATCTTAAGCTTGATAGGAATGCAATTATACAACTGAATTCTTTTCTTTCCATTTAAGCCATTTATTTGTAATATATTTTCATGGAGCCAAACACTCTATAATCCACTCTTCTGTTACTATATGAGCTATTTCTATGCTTTGGATATTATAAATAAGCTTCTATGGGCACTTTTATATATTTTTTTAAATTCTGAGTATTAGGTTATAACCAGATATCATTCCAACATGGTGTATGCATATGTGCTATTGTCCCACATGGAGGTCAAAAGACAACTATGTGGAGTCAATCTCTCTAGTCATTTACATGTACATGTATATGTACATTTATATGTATATATACATATACATACATGTTATTTATGTATATATGTGAATAATATGTCTAGTTTGTCATATATATGGCATATATTTTCTCTTTAAATAATTAAAAGGGAGCAATCCATTATTGATTGATACAGACTACATGACAAATGACTCTTTTAAGACAGGGTTAGTTATGGGAAAGCCAGAAGGGAGAGTATACATAAAGGAGCTTAGAATCCACTGCACTCTCTGATGTGACATCAGGCCTCCAGTCACTAAGGTCTGGAATAGGGCAGCTAAGGGTAATTAGGAAGAATCTAGAACATCCATATTCTAATTTTGTTCATAGAAATTCTTCTCCTGAATAGGAAATAAATGTCTAGCTACATGACCCACATTAAAACAAAACAGCCTCACACCTTGTGAATACTTTATACATTGCTAAGTGTTTGTGTTTTTTGTAGGGCTGTTGTGTGTGTCCTTTGAAAGCAGACACATTAAAAACAGCAGCTTTGCTCTGGCTTAATTTGCATAATGCCATGGAGCTGCAGCTACAAGCACGCTCAATCATGTTTAATGCCTCATCAAAGTATAAGCTCCCTTTTTTCCTTCTTACCTCAGCTAGTTTTACTGGAAGAAAGCAAATATTACATGCCTGGCTAATACTTGCCACCACCCCCATTTTACATGTTATTCCTACATAATTCCTATTCATCACTGACTCAAAGGGGTACTTCTTTTATTAACATTTTAAAAATTGACTCTTGAAATATCAACATTGCTCTGAATATTGGATTTTTGTGTCTAAATATACTGAATCAAGCAGGCTCAAAATTTTAGTTTCTTCTTGCTATTTGAAATCCTAATTTAGGCAAGCAACAAGTAAGACTGTCAGGCTACTGTATAGTCCAATTTCTCAAGGTTAGAATCAGGTTAAATGCTTGCTGGAACCTGTCACAAGCATCAAAAGCTATGTTTTAAGAAAGTGTGTGTGTGGTGGGGGAGTGCACTGTTACATAGAGAAAAGAACATTAGTAATGGAAATACATTAGATTCATAAGTGCTTTTCTGCTCTGCATCTATTTCTGAAGCATGCACACAGACACTATAATTTTTTTTATTTTAGATATTTTCTTTATTTACATGTAAATTTTTCCTTTCCCAGGTTCCCCTCCAAAAAACAAACAAACAAACAAAAACAACAAGAACAAACCCCTTTTGCCTCCCCCCTCCCCATGCCTGCCACCCCATCCTCTCCTACTTATTGGCCCTGGCATTCCCCTACACTGGGGCACAAAACCTTCATAAGGCTGAGGTCCTTTCCTCCTATTGATGATCGAATTTGCAATCCTCTACTATACACATGCTGTCAGAACATTCAGTCCCATCCTGTATAGTCCTTGATTGGTGGTTGGGTCCCTGGGAGCTCTGAGGGTATCAGTGTGGCGGTTCCTCCAGAAATTGGACATAGTTCTACCAGAGGACCCAGCCATACCATTCCTGAGCATATACCCACAAGATGCTCCATCATGTAATAAGGACACATGCTCCACCATGTTCATAGCAGCCTTATTTATAATAGCCAGAAACTGGAAACAACCCAGATGTCCCTCAACAGAGGAATGGATACAGAAAGTGTGGTACATCTACACAATGGAGTACTACTCAGCTATTAAAAACAATGAATTTATGAAATTCTTAGGGAAATGGATGGACCTGGAGAGTATCATCCTGAGTGAGGTAACCCAATCACAAAAGAACACACATGGTATGCATTCTCTGATAAGTGGTTATTAGCCCAGAAGTTTGGAATACAGGAAGAACGACACACAAACCACAAGAAAGCTAAGAAGAAGGAAGACCAAAAGGTGGACATTTCATTCCTTCTTAAAAAGGGGAATCAAATACCCACAGAAGGAGTGGCAGAGATTAACTATGGAGCAGAGACTGAAGGAAGGACAAGCATATAGCTATCTCCTGAGAGGCTCTGGCAATACCTGACTAATACAGATGTAGAGGCTCATAGCCATTCATTGAACTGAGTACATGGTCCCCAATGAAGGAGTTAGAGAAAGGTTCTATGGAGCTGAAGGGTTTACAGCCCCTTAGGATGAACAACAACTACTAACAGACACTATAATTTTAAAAACAACATGAGTGTCCTTGATTTTTCCTTTACAAGAGTAAGTCTGATGTGTAAAGAATGTGTGGGGAGGTCTATGCCTACACGCCTTTGACAGACCAGAGAAGTGGCCATGGTCCATGAGGTCCATCTCGTCTAGACTTTGCAGTCTTAGTCTTTAAAGGGAAGATTTATATTGGTTCCTGAAGCCTGCCACAAAACAGTAACAGTCAGAGCTACTAATCATAGCACTACATGCTAAGTTATGCCAAGTACCGAAACGCAATCTTACTCAACTACTTCTTATGAGCAGTGGGGCGAGTATTACCACTCCTAGTTCATGGACAAGAAGTCTGATGCTGAATTACTTGCTCTTGGTTACATAATAAATTACAAAGCTAAAGTCAGTCCAGGTCACTGACTTATGTGTGGAAACAGGATGACAAGTAAATGAACTGGGGACTTTACTCATGGATGCAAGTGGCCTTGGATAATGATAAGTCAATACAATTTAGAAGAGCAATTTAACATGATAACTAGGGGATAGCCGCAGACAGGCCTAATTTGCATTCTCCTTTGCACTCAGGAGTTGGATGAAGCCAAAGCCTTCCTAAAGATCATGGGTATGGCTACCTTTCTCTCTTGACCATCATTAGAGTCTCAGCCTACTTCTCAGTGTTCCCGTTTCCACTAGCTTCGCATCCTTACTTGAACAAGTACTCGATGATAAGCAAACACCCAACTACTAGAATGTCTCTGTGATATTTCATGATACCCATAGTGCCAATCTCAATTCTGGTTCAGCTGCAGAAATCACAGGTAAGAATGCAGGCCCTGGAAAGAGCGGACTGCTTGGGAGTGACTAGTGGAACTCAGTGCCTCACTAAGCAAATGGATAAATTGATGTATGTTTCCCTGTAAAATGGGGGAAATAATGCTCTCTTCTTCACAGGGCTGTTCTGAGGGTAAAATGAGCTTAATGCATAACTTAGAAAGGTAGTCTAGTTTAGAGCACACAAAAACTTCCAAGACATCTTGTGGTAAGACAGAGACGATCCTGCATTTGGTTGTTAAAATGTAATTATGGCTGAGAAGCACAATATTGTCAGTATATTTTTGTAAAGGGTAAAAGTCATTTTCTTAAAAAAAAAAAAAAAGATAAAATTCCTTACTGTCAAGGAAGAAGCCATTAGTTGCTTTATATGCAAACTAGTCAACATGAAATCCTCAGAAGAATTTCAACAGTATGTTGCAAGGTCCTCTTTGAAACAATACTTCTCCAAGTACATCTTTATCAGTCTGTTTATTGTTATAATAAACTGTGTGAGGTGGGCAAACATTATAAAGAAGAGACCTACAGCTCACAGTTTGGGAATGATAGGACGTGGGGCATCAGCTAAGCTCTCATGAGTATCTCATGACATGGAAGAGCTTACGGAAAGGGGGCTCTCTCCTCGCCAAGCAGGAAGCCAGAGGGTGATTGGGGCCATGCTCACTCTTACTACTAGCTGATCCCATAATCTCTTCTGGGAGCATGCCCCAGTGACTTAAAGGTCCCACCATCACCCTGGGAAGCAAGTCTCCAGTCCAGTCCTTCTGAGGGACAAACCAAAGCCCAGCAGCACCACAGGCAGGCAGGGGAGGCTGACACTTAGCATGCGGAAACTTAGCATGAGGAAACTACTGTGGAGTCATGCTGAGCAGAAAACCAGCTCCAGGAAGATGAATGGGAACATAACTCTCCAAGTTCCTTTGCCTTCTGTTTGTTTGGTTTGAACCCCGTAAGCAGGCCGTTGAAGGCCTGCCAATCCTCCTTCGATGTGAGGTCCCTCCCTTTCATTGCCGTTATTCTGGATCCGGTCTGATGCCTATCACCTTGACAGTTTACACCCCGATCCACTAGAAATGCACATGTATGTGTGTTTATGACTGACAATGGGCTTCTCTTAGGAATTTAGGCCGATGCTGTGTAAAACCTTTTATTTTATCTTACTGTAACTGATCATGACCAACAGTGCATCACATTCAAGCGTTTGGCCATCCAGACTTCCTTATTGTCTCCATGCTTACTTGGAGCCTGTCCCATAATCTCCAGCAGATTAAGACTTTAAAACTTCATTCTAACTGTACCTACTTCTCGGTCATCTTTTTATGGGCTCCCCTCATAAGAAAAGTCCATATGAAATATGAAAGCTCAAACCCAGGTCATTTACCTAGTATATATTTAGTGAACAGCTACATGTTTAGACACAGACCAAGGCAGGTCTCCATCTACAGAGCTTACAGTGTAGGAATGCACATGTGAGAGGGAAGAGCATAATGAAACCATAAACAGAAGGAGCTCTCGTAGTCAACAGCACTAGGCCCCAAGAGAAAGGTCTGTTTAGTCTAGGTACCTAAGGACGGAAAAAGACTTCTTAAGTGGAAAGTAAGGGTGAGATGTGCTTGGGTGTCAAAGCAGCTGACGACTCTGAGGACACATGGGAGGAAGAATCTGCAGAAGTGGAGGAAGAGCAAAGTGGCCACGACAAGGAAAAGGGCAGAGCAGGCTCTGCTCTGGGTCACAGTGAGAGTGTGCCTGTGGGCATGGTGGCCGAGCCGGGGAGGATGTTCAAGGCAGGTTCTCTTGCCACCCAGGGACTCAGACTCTTGTGTGAAGACTGAAGAAAAGCCTGGAGTGGGGTGAGAGGTGAACTGGGCACGTGTACAGATTCACAGGAAGTGTCATTCACTTTACATGGCATGTTGGGAGAGGGGAAAAAACTCCCCAGGGCAAGTAATTCCTGAGCCGAAATCTGAAAAGTGAGCATAGGTTACCTGGGCGGGAAATGACCATAGCAGGGGATAGTTCACTGTGTCCAAGCTTACAGAACAGTGCAAAGAAGCAAATAAGATAAGGGCCTTCCCGTAACACCAGCCCCACTGGCCCAAAGGAGAATGGTTTTTTATTCTCAGAACTTAGGGCCCCTTCAACATCACAAAGTTAATCAACAAATTAAAAAGTAGTCAAGAGAAAACAGGTCTGCTTTTCTTTCTGGGGTTATCATGGAAGCATACAGCCCATGTTGTGCTGGGTTCCCTGTGGGAAGGTGTGTCTCTGTATATTCAGTGTTAATCCTGTAGCAGCAGAGAGTTAACAGCTCATCTCTGCTCTCATATTTTGTAAATATTTGTTCCTTCCTCACTTTGCTTAAGGCAATCTAGAATTGTATCTGATTGACCTCAATAGCGATCTGATGGCCCATAGCTGGGCAGGATATGGAAGGCAGAACTGCAGGGCAGAGATAGGGACATTGGGCGGATGCCTGGAGCAGAGCAGAGAGATCGACCTGGCCACATGGTGGGACGTGGGCCAGGATTAGTGGAGATAAAGTAGAAAGAAGACTGCCCAGCTAAGGCCTAAGCTTAAAAACATTAATAAGCCTCTGTGCCATTATTTGTATCACTGGTGAGTCTGAGTAAGTTTCGCTAGAGTGCTGGGGAGCTTTGGCCAACTTGATATAAGGTAGAGCCAGTAGGAAGAGGAAAGCTCAGCTGAGTAAATACTAATTACTAGTTGATACAAGAACATCCAGCCCACTGTGAGCCAAGTCATTCTTGGGCAGGTGGGCTTGGGCTGCATAGGGAAGGTAGCTAAGCAAGGCAGGAAAAGCGAGCTAGTACGCATCATCCTTCCATGGTTTCTGCTGTGGATTCCTGCCTTGGCCTCCCTCAGTGATGGACGCTGATTCTTGGATGAAATAAACCGTTTCCTCCCGGGTTGCTCTTAGTCATGGTGTTTATCACAGCAATAGACAGTAAGCTGGAATACAGTACGTCATTATAAAGGACACTAAGTATCAGCGAATAAATATATGCTCGTGGAATACATCAGTTAACAACTGTTTGCTGAGTTAAAGGTAAGTGAGTGCCTGCGTGACTGGGGAATAAAGGAGTAAACACACAGTGCAGTACTCCTGAGGAGCTGGAGGAGCTTCCAAAGAAAGGCCTGGAAAGACAATCCCCGTGAGACCAAAGACTCAGGCGGTGAAACAGCAGCAAGGTACACAAGGCGCTCTCAGAAAGGAGGTAACAAAAGTGGGTCAGGATACCATACATAAATTACTCACTACTAAAAATGGGCAAGGCTGAACATTCTTACATGTTTTTGAAAAGTGCAATCTACATACAAATCCTGCTACAATCAAGGATTTTTCAGTTTTTTATCATTTCAGGCAGAGAACGGAATTTAATCCCTCATCTCTTTCCTCCTTTCCCAAGCTATGCATTGAGTTAAGAAATCATTTAAATTAACTTCAAAACGTTCTTGCAGACATCACTAAACTCTGTCCATATCAATGAATTCCAATGACATCACTGTTTCTATGGTAACTAATGCACTTCAAAAGGGGGGAAAACAGAACAAGACTGAAAAGCAGGAGACAGGAATGAAGTGGGATAAACTGCGCAGTGTCGCCTCTGCATTACAGAACACTTTCTAACTCTCAGCACTTTGCTGTTCCTTAGACCCAGGAGCTTTGAAGAGCCAGAAGGCTCTCAGACTTCACCACATTCACGTCTCACTGATAACTGAGACCCACTTTTCTACAGAGCAGCACCATGGTTGTTAGACTGCACGCAGAGCTCAGCACTGGAAGTTCTTGTTCACTGGTGAGCCTTACTACATACATGCATGCGTTCTTTGGGTTTAAGAGATGATTAAGACAGCCTACTTATTTTTAAACTGACTTTGCAGTGTAGATGACAAATGATTAAAACCAGGGCATAAGAACAGAGATACAGAAGGCAGATGTCTAAAATGCCAGAGTGGAGAATGATTAATTCCATCTTAGAAATAGCCTCAGAATACACACTCTGATGACTTTCATTTCTATGCCATTTAGTCCCAACACACCTGTGACCACATCCTGGACCTGGTAAGACCCAGAACTGTTCTAAGTCTACAAACTTAAAATTACTTGTGTGATCCCAAACAGCTGTTTCCTCTTTTCACCAATCCTGGATGCAGTCCTCCAAGCCCTTGCAGCCCACCACCCCGCACTTCCTTTGTGGCATTTCCTTGTTAACATCCTCAGCTTTTATCCTTATATGGCATCTAGCCAGCGATATCGCAGCTGGGCTTAGTCTCTTCCTCCATTATGTTCTGTAAGAATTATATGGCCACCTCTCTGTCTTGGAGATCAGAAAAAAACAACCTAACACATCAGTATGAGATTGGTTTTTTTTCTTTCTTTCTTTTTTTTTTTTTTTTGGTTTTTTTTTTTTCATACTTATATGTCAAGAAGTATCAGGAATGTCAGAGGAAAGAAACACCTGAACTGAAAGCATACACACTGTCTGTGGCCACTGCGGTCATTAAACTTTGAGTAAACAGGGTCCACGAAGGGTATGGCCCATAGCCACTACGACCTCCGGGCCTTACAGTGGTATTAACAGACCAGTGGTCATGTTACTAACTTTTTCTAGGAAGAATTACAGACTACTTGTTAACTCAGTGCCATCAACTACAGTAGAAGGCTGCCTCTCTCTTTGCCACTTAACATTTGAATCTCATGTAAAACGATGTACTAGTCAGTGATCTCCACAGCCAGTGTTTGCATCTAGTTTATTCTGGAGGACATAATACAAGTCACATTGTTCAAAACACATGCAATAGAGAAGTTTTCTGTCTGTAGTGGCACTGCATTACTTTTTTCCAAGCTAAATTTTGGAGGCTAGAATACCTGCACTGAACCCACTAATCACACATTCAGGTCCTCCAGTGAGAAAACAGCCAAGGTGTCCTGGAGAGAAAGCAGACAGCCATGCCCCTTACAAGGCTCACTACTCCAGCTGGCATGGGAAGAGAGAGACTCCTGCACAGGGTCACCTTGACTCTACTATACATACTCCTTTACATCTTTCAAGGCTCCTCTCAGACACAAACACTTAAGAAAGCACCTCTGAACTTTATCCTGTGTCATGGTCTCTTTAAAGAATTTGAGGAAAGTTATGAATTCTTCCTATAATCAACCAAACAAAATTATCATACAGTTTGTGGTGGAAGGAAGGCAGGATAGAGAACTATGAGAACCTTGATGCTAACCCATGGATCTAAGACTTTAAAAATTGTTCTTTATTATTATTGTGTATGTACATGTGAGCACAGGTGAGCACTGCATGATGGGTTCTGAGGATTGAGCTCAGGTTGTTAGGCTCATACAACAAGCGCTTTACAACTGAGTCATCTTTTTGGCTTGAACCAACGTTTTAAAAGCCCTGTTTGTATTAGCTCTAAAGGGGTCCATGAGAGCCCCACGGACAGAAGCACGGCAGTGGTCGTGTTCCAACTGCCCTCCAGTTCTCTTCCTTGGCTTTTGTTGAGGCCACTAGGAGGAAGAACCTTTCCCTTAGACTAAAGAAGAGCATGTTTAATATAGTTTCTTCCTCACAAGAATCTAGTGAAAGTATGTGTCTGTCTCGGCAGGGCTTCTCTCGAGCAAGCAGCTTGTTTTAACCATGTGCAAATGGACAGTGTCTTAATTGGTATCATGCTTCTTTCCTTTGGCTGCTAGAAAATTCATAGCATATTTAAGTTCCTTAATGGCATGCAATTTGTTTGCTGACTTTACTCTGGGCTCCATCTGATCTTAATTATTCTATGTCTATTTTTTATTATATTCTTACATTATTTTGTCATGTACAGAATATCCTAAAATACTCCCTAGAAGAACCTGAGCTATCAAGACTTAAAATGCAGTGAGTCAGAAGGAAATGGAGTTACCTTTCACCTCCTTTCCTACAGGTAGTTCATGGTAGCCTATCACGAAAGCATTTCCTGAGACGCTCATGTGACTCCATCAGCACTGGAGAGCATAGTTTTACAGAAAGCTTGAAGTCGCCATCCTGGTTCAGAATTCCTCTTGATTTGCATGATTTAGACATATTTGTAACCTTGAGTATGTTTTACGAAAACTGGAAAGATCAACTAGGAGTTTCATGAAATGTCCAACAGAAGGTTAAACTAAAACTGGGATGACGTTTTGTTAATGACTTGTCTTAGGCTAGACAGATCTCGTGCTTTCACCAGGGAGGGTATAAAGGGAGGGTGTAAATGCTTACAGGCACATTGACTTTCCGAAACATCTCCGCACCCTTGTGTGCATCCATCAGTGCAATGTCCTGAGGTGTGGAGACAATCACAGCACCTGACCAAAGAGAAACAAAGCAAAGTATCTTTTAATACTTCAGGGGGAGCTTGTTTCCTACATGACTTTATTCACATGCTCATGAGGCTTCTACACTGCTTGGCCAATTCACATAAGTTTGACACAAGCAAGTTCCCTTTCCTGCAATTGACCCCTGGCTCCTGAAATCACAGCTGACTGAGCAGCACAGCCAGAGCGTTGCAACCTCTTCATTCAGACGCCCAGAAGTCAGGGGTCTAACTGGTACACCAGGAAAAAAAGTGAGGACTCCCACGTCAAATACTAGGTGCTAGCACAGAGGTTGTGCAAGGAGTCCTGAAGTTCTACCGAGCAAAAGGAACACTAACAGGAAGAGGGAGTGGTGAGAGTTATATGTGGGGTGGAGAAGTGGAAGACAAGGAGAAGCAATACAGAAGATGTCCAGAAAGAGGCGATTCCTAAGCTGTGTTTTAAATGTTTGTGTTCTAAAGAACTCATATGGTGGCGGATGGTTTGGTTGGGGTAAAGCCAAGAGCTATGGTAGAAATGTGGATGCAGACTGGCTAGGCTTGAATAGAGTCAACATTGAGTGATGGGTATGGAGCTGTTCAGGATCCCCACTATTATCCTGCACGCACAGATGGCCCTGAGATAGTGTTTGTTGAAAATACAAAGACTTGGTATGCTTGGCAGATTCTGTGACCTTCTTGAATTCTGTGGTTTAGATACCTTAAAAACTAGTATCACACAGCTTACACTTTAATACACAAAAACATGGCATTTCAGAGCCCAGAGGGACAGTCTATCAGAGCAAATAAAAATAGAGGAGAGATTAGCAATTAATATGTGATTAGGTGAAGTAAAGGTCAAGTGTTACCACAGACTACTGCTTGAAGGTCCTTTGGGAGAAGCTAGGGAAGGGGAAGGGGCAGGACTACCAAGTGTCACAGCACACAAACGGGGAGACACACAGACCAAGTAAGAACAAGCAGGATCCCATGGCATTTCTCCAACAGGAAGCCACAAACTCTTCCTGTAATCAACATTTTTTCTCATCAAAATCTTTATCTTTCACATTAATATCAATAATTTGAATGTCCTTGATTTTTTTTAAAGTTTTGGCTGTATGTCTTTATTAAACTTTTATTTGTCTTTTTATCTAGAGGTAACTTTAGAAGGAGAGGTCTTATCTATTATCAACTTTGAGATTATAAATCTGATCTTACAGCTGTGGGCTTCAGCTTCTTTCTTACAAATGGCACAGTGATACCACATCTGCAGGTTGCAGTGCTACACCACTGCTAGACACTGATATCTGATATGATGCCTTGCATCCAAAGAGAGATGCTGTTAAAAACATCACAGCTACTATGTTTATTATCATCAATAAAATGCCTAAGAAGTTGACAAGGCCATTTCCTTGTGCCATTAGACTGATCATCCTAGTCTTAAAACAGTTTCATGGATTGTTCCAGCTCTCTTTACTTAAGTTCTCTGGTTAACAATCCAAAAGCTAGACCATAGTTCTTTCTTTTAAAAGATGATTAACCACATCCCTGCAAAATTTATTCTCTACACATACATATTTCCACAATCTGCCACCTCCTCTATTCTGTTATTAATATATTTCCATATCCAGTCATGTGGAAGGAATTAATCCTAGCTCTGGCCCCATCTAGCTGTGACTAATCTTGGGCAAGAAACTCAGAAACACCCTAGGTTTCAGTTTTCTTGACTGTAAAACTGGTGTGTGTATCATGTTGTTTCCAGAGCCTCCTATGACTGTATGATCTAGCATTCACTCTTAACTATTTCTGAACCTTGCCCCTGTTCAACCTGACTGCCCCGGTTATCTTATTAAGTGGAAGTAAGTATGGCCTCTCAAACCCAGACTATTTTTTCCACAGAGGAACAAGGAACTTTGTGGGCTATTTCCTCCCAATCTTCTCCCTCATAACTACCCACTACACAGGGTATTCTCTATTGCATTAGCTCTAACAAGTGCTCTCACTCTAGCCACAAGACATAAATGCGTTCTTGCTTAACCATTCTTGTCTACTATTTGTGTCTCATTACACGATACAGGTTCATATTTTTATGGTCTGTATGTTTGTCCTCCAAAGGACTGGCTTACTAGAGCCCCAGTCTAATGGTGGTACTAGGGTGATGGGACCTTTAAAAGGTGGGGTCCTATGTTCTACTACCCTGCTTTCTGTGGTTATTCCAGGTTGCAGACTCATATCTAAAGATATAAAAAGGGAAATGGGAAACGAGAAGGGAGACTTTACCTGGAGTCAGTGGAGGGAGGGAAATGCTAAGCAAGAGGGAAAAAAGGGGAAAAAGAACACCAAGGATGATTGAAAACACCATAGGGAAACATGATTTTATATTTATTTAAAAATACTATTAGTACATAAACGTTTTGAAGAAGCTCATACCATGGGATGGCCACCAAGAACAAGCAGCTAAGCAGCAGCAGCCCCTGCCCCCATGGCTTCTGCATCAGCTCTTGACCCTAGATTCCTGACCTGCTTGAGTTCCTGCCCTGACTTCCTCCTTCTATGAACATCAGTGTGGAAGTGTAAGGCAAGTAAGCCCTCTCCTCCCCACTTTGTCTTTGGTCATAGTGTTTCATCACAGCAGTAGTACCCCTAACTAGGACAGTGTATATACACGCATAAGTAACTTACATGAAGTTATGCCACAAGGGGTAAAAATGTTTTTCCCAAGAGCCAAAGGCTATCTAACAAAAACCCTGGTGCAAAGCATGGAAACTTTGGGTTGTTGGTCAGGGGACTCCAAAAGATACCTCAAGCAACATAGGATACTATTGTTTCCCTTTATTGCCTCCCAGAACTCAAAGCTGAAGACACTACGTACTTCAGAACAGAACTTGAAGAAATGAAATTGCAATCGACCTGGAAGCCTCCTCCCTGTTTCCCTGTCGGTAGGCTCTCATAGTATTCAAAGGTGCAATTGCCAAGGCAGAAAAGCAATCGATAGTGCTACTCAGCTGTCACACCTGGGAAACACAACAATGGCTGGACTGGCAAGAGATGCACAACAGTACCAAAGTGGCACCTTTACCGCAGGGGTAACCAACACCTGTCTAACTGGATTTAAAGCCTACTTAATAGGAGGGAAATCAACCTGCTATAAACCTAGTCAACTATCCATGGCTAGAGATGTCACAGACCCAAGACAAAAAACCTACAACTACCTTTCCCCCAAATAATATAATTTCTAACTGTATTCTAAATACTCATTCTTTAGTATTTACACATACTCTCATCTTTTACCAAAGAAGATTGTTTTTGCAATACATGCAAATTACAGAGATCCACAAGTGATCAATATGCAGAGAACTGGTGACTGTGGGGTCTCTGACCTCAACAGATAAGTCTGCAACACAACTCCACACACCTAAGGCTGAGGGAAACTCACCAGGAGGGGAAGAAAGAGTTTAACATCCAGAAGACCAGTCTGCTGTGAGATACTGTCTTCAGTATGTGACAGGGAAGTACCACCACACTCTCATTAAGATGGCTGCTTAAAAGAGCACATAGACAATACTGACTGACATCTCAACATGGGCAGGCGAAGACCCACATGGTCTTACCCACAGATAAAGACCTACAGGTGGACAACACTTGTCTAGACTGAAGCAGTCCTCCAAAGATAAGCTTCTACACAGGATGTCCAGTCCCCAGTGGTCAGCCATGAACACAGGAACATGATGCAAGCAAAGCTAAACAGACTCAGTACGTTACATAAATGTGTGCATATATGTGTGTATACATATATGTATACACACATATCAAAATAAAGAAGAGATCATGATGGGGGGATACAAGTATATCTGGAGAGAGAAGAGGGGGTACCAGTGAGGTAAATGAATTGCTCATGTATGACATTCTCAATACAGCAGGTTACTCTAAGAGGGGTGGGAGAGAGCCCCGTGGAAGCCAGTGAGGGAACTGTCCTCAGAGGGTTTAAGGTAGTTATTTCTTGTGGAACCTCCAAGGGGCCTTGCAAAGCAGCTGTTATTGCTCAGAGGCAGATCCCTGAATTTCTAGTCACCTATCTGATGGTTAGAGCCCTCCTTCTTGCATAAACTCCTGGCATGATGCCTACTACCTCAATGTAAGGCTGCCAAGGGAGCCCTGATCAGAGGTGAAGCAGATTGGACTACTGAAAGCTTTGGCTTTTAGATTTTAAATTCATGAGCTAAATAAATCCCTTTTCTCTATAAAATAGACCGTCTTGTATATTTTGTTACAGCAGTGGAAGCAGACAAATATAATAACCAATTGTATTTATTTTAATTTTCTTAGCTACCAAAACTAATGAGAAAATACCCTGCACAAAATGGGTAACTTAGCAAGAAACTGAAGATCTAAAACTATTTGTGTTCATTTTCAAAATCACTTATCTCAGATTAGCACCACATGAAATTTTAGTAATTCTTTAAACCAGACATCAAGAGCTCTAGCTTCTAGTTTTGTTAATGTATTCTATAACTCTGAATAACTAACTCACTAAATCTAAATCAATCTCAGCATATAAAATGGGCCTATTTACATTGGTCCTATTTAACTAAAAATAGCTGCTCATTTTTAAAATGAAAAAAAGAATATAAAAGTGATATAAAAATGTCCAGTAACATTATTTTGATTGCCACAAGAATCTAGAGAAAGATGAAAGTCATTTAACCTTAACTTAATCATTAGCATCCATTCTATCTGACTTTCTTTGTACCTAGACTAGTACCATTAAAACATTAAAAGGATAGCAATCACTTTTCATGTCACCAAATGTCACATAATATCTAATATCCTACAGAAAGTACCAGCCAGGTTTATAAAAGATACTTTAGTATAAGATCTTTCTTTTTTAAACAAAAGTATATACTGTATTTTTAAGAATTAAGTTCTTGATCCTAACAGAGTTTAGGGCTCACTGCTTTGGTCCTTTCACAGAAACACCCTCTTTTACTGTTCTGAAATTTAGAGCATTTCATATAAATAGCCATTTCAAATACTCCTCTAATAATACTCAGAAGTTATGAAAAATGTAACATAGACAAAGCTTCCAATAAAATGACATTTTAATCCTTAACCAGTCTACACATTATCATCCAAAAATGTAAATTTTAAAGAAATCATGCCAATTTTTCTCGTGAAGTGAATCTCAGAGCTTAAAATACAATCTCTTAACTTGAAACATTCTGTCCTTGCCTTTCTGCACGGCAATACTTAATTTTTTATAGTTTATAACACATGAGGCAATAAGAACGGTCCTAGAACTTGCTCTTTGTATGCCATTATAAGTGATGTCACTTCCATTCTCTGATAGATCTGATAGAAACTTGTGCTCCCTCTACTGACTACAAGAAAATGTCATCAATAGTAAAAAGTGTGTTTAGTTTGCAAAAGGTGCTATTATTTTGGGTGTTAAAAGACTCAAGGATCTCATCAAGAATTCTCTATTTACTTCCTAGGCTAAATATCTAGTTATATAATGTTGCTTAAATATTATTTTTCAACTTGAACCTTTTAAAGGTTCTGATCTGCTGAGATTTGCCACCAAACGCTAAGTCTCTGGTAGATCCTGACAAATATGTAAACGTCTTACAAAGCAATTACTCAGATACGGTCTTAATTGTTAAGTCATGTGACGATTTAGAGGAGGATTCATAACTGCATGTCTGGATTTGGGTCACAGTTCAAAGCAGTTAAACATTTAAACTCAATTCCTCCAGGTTAGCTGATCGTCATTACAGTGGGGTAGAACTACTCAACTGAACAGCACAGTCTGTGGGGCACAGATTGCACACACACCCATGCTCTGCTGACAGCTCAGCTCGGAGCATAATAAGCATGGACAAAGCCTGCTCTGGATCATGCCTGTGGGTCAGCACTGCATCTTACAGCTTGTGAGCACTTTAACATAAAGCCAACAGTGGCTCAAAGGACATGAGTGTGGCCCTCATGCTCACTGCTGCCAATTCTACTTGACTTATTTAGATACACACTTACAGCGCCAGAGAGCCAGCACACACTGGGGATGTAGCTGGGGTAGAGCATGTGCTTAACACACATGAAGGCCTCGGTTTGAGCACAGTCCCACAGGGAAAGGAAAACAGAAGAGCCCTCAATTTGTGCTGGTTTATCAGGGCATCAAGGGTGTAAGTGTTATTCTCTGTAAAGTACACTGGAGTCATTATTGCCAACTCTCCTACATCTTTTGTCACATCTGAACTTATATCATCAAGGAATGCCCACTAATATTAGTTATCAAATTAAGTAAAATGTGATTTAGACCTAAATCCTTCTCAATTGTGCTCATAGATTGCTTCAAAATATAAGAAATTTCTAGAAGAATCACTGTTGGCAGCTTTATGCTTTCTTCAACCACAGATGTTTTATTAACTTAAGCATTACCAATATTTTGTTAACCTTGGAAATAAATTTTGCAAGCCAGGCATGGTAGCCTCTGCCCGTAATCCCTGTAGAAAGGCAGAGATAGGAAAACTCCCATAGGTTTACAGTCAGCCTGTTATACCTAGTGAGTGCTGGGTCAGTCAGAGTTGCAGAGAGAAACTAAACAAGGAAGAAAGGGAAAGATGGAAGGAGGGAGGGAAGGAGGGCAGGAAGTAATTCTGATAACTGATATGACAAAGAACTGTCAAAGCAGTAATGGATGAAAATCTACTACTTCAAAGTTACTGGTAGAAGAGGATGTTCAATTTTATCACTTCTTTACTAGTGGAATCTGGATACAAATCTAATACACAAGGGATGATGGGGCTTCCAGTCACTTCAGTTACTAACACCACCAAGAACTAACCAGGGTACTTAGGCTGCACTCCTGAGGAACTGTGGGAACAGGAGGCTTCATAGATTCTAGAGTACAGGATGGAATCAGATAGCTTGACTATATGCACTTGATCTTTGTCTATTTCTTTTATTCGTTATCTTCCTTCCCATCCCCCTCATTGCACCTCACCTCTTCTTATGACTAGTAAAGATAAAATCCTTACTTTTTGATCATGCTTATTGATCAACACCTTGGGAAGTTTAACTGTTGGACATATATCTCCACCACAAAGAAAGCTTTCATTTGCCTGTAAGCATCTGTCTACAATTAAGGCTAAGATTAAATATGTTGTATCTTAAATTCTGTTAAATACACATGTGGCTAAACCTGCCCATACTCGCCCTGAAACTACCAAAGTTTATTCCAGAATAGGACAAATTTTCTTTTCACCTCTTTTCTTTTTTAAAAGAGGTTTTTAGTTCAGGCTGGATTTGAACTCATGATTCCCCATCCTTAGCCTTCTGACAATGGATCACAGCATGTGCTGACAGTCCTGGCTCTTAGCTTTATCTTTGCTCATTGCTGTGTTGTGAGTCTAACTCAGGACCTTGTGAGCTAAGCAAGCTCTCTGCACTGAACTACTTCCCAGCTGTCACATCAATTTTTATTCTTTCTTAAAAAAGAAACTTCAGATGAGGGACTGACAGCTCCTGATTACTCTAACATTTACTAACCAAGCATGCTTCAGAAGATAGAGGATTGAGACCTGGCACTTTTCAGGGGAAACCTTTGGTTCCCTACAACATAATTCCCAAAACATTCAGAACACCTTCCAGATTTTCATCAAGCCTGGAACATCTACAACCAGATGCAAAGCTGTTTATATTGTGGGGCATGTGCTGGACCAGTGTTTAATGGGCTTACATGTAGATTCTAATGTGGATCTGACCATACATTGGCCATTAACCTACTTACTGAACACTAAGCCACAGGGATTTTAACTGTCAAGTTAAGCCATAAAGGAGAAGTCTCAAAAATTCCTAAACAACAAAATAGAACAGACTATTGTAAAAAAGTGTCTGAAACAAGCCTGTGTGAGATGAGTACCTGGGAGAAACTCAAGGAATTCAGACACATGTCAGTCAGACACCTGTCAGTCAGCTGGTTCACACAAGTGATTCTAAAAACTGATTGTGTTCGAACTATCTGCAGATGTTTTCAAATATGGGCTCCTTCATGTAACAGTGTAGAAATGTAGCCATTCTTAGGCCATTTTATCAGATTGGTAACTGGTGCACTATAACTTATATTTGCAGTGTATGTTCAGCTAAATAAAATGGCCCTAATTAACTTTGTTGCTTCTTAAATTTAGATAGGAAATATTGCTGTTAGCATTGGCATTATACTTAATTTTAGAAATTTAAGTCTAAACTGAACAAGGACTGAAGTTCAGACTGGGAATAAAGCTCAATGCTAGAGTGCCTGCCTCATATGCAAAGGTCCAGGCTCAATATCCAGCAACAAATAAGTAAATAATGAGATATCAGAAATGCCCTAAAGATAAAAAATAAAATCTTGAATTAGTTTCTAGCCTTTAACAGTTGCTTACATTTTTGTCTAACTACAAAATAAATCTATTCTAGAAAGGATTTTCATAATCCGGGAACTAAAACAGTAACAATCTACACCACGCAGTTCTTACTAGGCATGTGTGAGAGCCAGGCTTCACTGTCAGGTTGACTAGATTTGGATCTACTAGGAGACACATTTCCGGGTATATCTTTGAGGACGTTCCCAGAGAAGTAAGTGAGAGAAGAAGACTAATTTTGCATGTGAGTTGTATGATCTCACAGGCCAGAGTCCAAGACTGAGTAAAAAGGAGGAAAAGGAGAGGAACGAAGGACCAGCATCCATTTCTCTCTGTGGCTGATGTGATACCAGCATCTTGTGCTGCCACCACCATGCTGTCCAGACTGTGAGCCCGAACATGCCCCTTCCTTCTCTCCTTAAGCTGTTTCTGTCACAGGAATGAGAAAAATCACAGACATGGCATCCACTATTGAAATGCCAACCAAAGTTTGCACAGAAGATCTGGAGGGACAGATCAGCAGTTAGCAGCACATGCTGCTCTTCCATGGCAGGCAGCTCACAGCTACCTGCAGCTCCAGCTTAAGGGATACCCCCCCCCCCCCACC
>JADRCD010103097.1:0-13310 GCA_019843815.1 Montemys delectorum | reverse complement strand
CAACTCCAAGTGGATCAAGGACCTCCACATAAAACCAGATACACTGAAACTAATAGAAAAGAAAGTGGGGAAGAGACTTGAGCACATAGGCACAGGGGAAATTTTCCTGAACAGAACACCAATAGCTTATGCTCTAAGATCAAGAATCGACAAATGGGACTTCATAAAATTGCAAAGCTTCTGTAAGTCAAAAGACACTGTCAATAGGACAAAATGGCAAGTAATAGTTTGGGAAAAGATCTTTACCAATCCTATATCTGATAGAGGGCTAATATCCAATACATACAAAGAACTCAAGATGTTAGACTCCAGAGAAACAAATAACCCAATTAAAAAATGGGGTACAGAGCTAAACAAAGAATTCTCAACTGATGAATACCAAATGGCTGAGAAGTACCTAAAGAAATGTTCAACATCTTTAGTCATCAGGGAAATGCAAATCAAAACAACCCTGAGATTCCACCTCACAGCAGTCAGGATGGCTAACATCAAAAAGTCAGGTGACAGCAGATGCTGGAGAGTGTGTGAAGAAAGAGGAAGAGTCCTTCATTGCTGGTGGGATTGCAAGCTGGTACAACCATTCTGGAAATTAGTTTGGCAGTTTCTCCAGAAATTGGACATAGTACTACCAGAGGACCCAGCTATCCCACTCCTGGGCATATACCCAGAAGATGCTCCAACATGTAATAAGGACATGCTCCACCATGTTCATAGCAGCCTTATTTATAATAGCCAGTTACTGGAAACAACCCAGATGTCCCTCACCAGAGGAATGGATACAGAAACTGTGATACATCTATACAATGGAGTACTACTCAGCTATTAAACACAATGAATTTTTGAAGTTCTTGGGGAAATAGATGGACCTGGAGAATATCATCCTGAGTGAGGTAACCCAATCACAAAAGAACACACATGGTATGCATTCTCTGATAAGTGGATATTAGCCTAGAAGATCGGAATACACAAATTACATTCCACAAACCATAAGAAACTCAAGAAGAAGGAAGCCTAAATTGAGGACACTTCATTCCTTCTTTAAAGGGGGAACACAATACCCATGGGAGGAGTTGTAGAGGCTAACTATTGAGTAGATACTGCTCCACCTGGGAATCCTTCCCATATTCAATCATCAAATCTAGACACTATTGTGGATGCCAACAAGTGCTGGATGACAGGAGCCTGAGATAGCTGTCTTCTGAGAGGCTCTGACAGTACCTGACTAATACAGAACTATAGGCTCACAGTCATCCATTGGACTGAGTACAGGGTCCCCAGTGAAGGAGCTAGACAAAGGACCCAAGGAGCTGAAGGGTTTGCAGCCCCTTAGCATGAACAACAATATGAATTAACTAGTACCCTCAGAGCTTCCAGGGACTAAAACTCCAACCAAAGAGTACACATTGGGGGACTCATGGTTCCAGCAGCATTTGTATAGCAGAGCATGGCCAAGTCTGTTATCAATGGGAGGAGAGGCCCTTGGCCCTGTGAAGGTTCTATGCCCCAGTGTAGGGGAATGCCAGGGCCAGGAAGTGGGAGAAGGTGGGGTGGTGAGCAGGGGGAGGAGGGAGGGAACAGGGAATTGTTTTAGTTTTGTTTTTTAGTTTTTTTCTTATTTTATTTTATTTTTCTTTTTTCTTTTGGAGGGGAACCTGGGAAAGAAGATATTATAAATAAAGAAAACATCTAATAAAAAAAAGAAATAAACTTCTGACTTCTGGGAAAAAAAACATTGAAGAAGGCACTAGCATTTTAAATTGAACAACAGGGGGAGACAAAGTATAAAGGGCTTTAGATCACATAATATATTGATAATAAAGAGAGATATGTAATTTTTTGATATTTAAAATTAAAAATTGTAATAAATATCTTTAAATTTTATGAGATGATTTTTAAATGGTTTGACAAAAATAGATTTAAAGAAAAACAGACATCTTGTCATTTATTGGTATTATAATATTTTTCTTTTTGATTTATTGTCTTTTCAAAAGACAGGACCCTAGATTAAAAATGTTTGTTTTAAAAAAGAGATTATAAGTAACATTAAAATTAAAGACATAAGATTATATAACTCAAAATAAACAAAAAAGGAGAAAAAATTCTAGAAACAAAAGTTTAGAAAGATGTCAAAATAAAATTTTTTTAAAGTTTATAGATGACACCAAACAACAGAAAGATGAGTTTAAGACTTGAAAACATGGTCTAAAGAAAAAAAAATAAAAATAAAGGTTTAAGATTTTTAAGTCTGGGCGGTGGTGGTACACGCCTTTAATCTCAGCATTTGGGAGTAAGAGGCAGGCAGATTTCTGAGTTTGAGGCCAGCCTGGTCTACAGAGTGAGTTCCAGGACAGCCAGAACTATATAGAAAAACCAAAAAAAAAAAAAAAAAAAGATTTTTAAGTCCGCAGAGCTACATACACAAATATCACCAGGAGAGAGCTGGACTTCCAGGAGTGCAGACAAGCCTGAAAGCCCAGGTAAGACCATAACTGCTGCTCAGAGGAACCTGCCTGGAACACTCAGGACACAGGAACCAAGGAGTTGCCTGGTTCAGGATAGACAAATATCTCCAGGAGAGAGCTGGTCTCCCAGGAATGGAGACAAGCCTGTGACCACAGGTAAGACCAACACATCCCTTCAAATTCCTGGCCCTTGCAGTGGCATCAGGACACAAAAACCAAGGATCAGCTGGGGACAGGATCCTTCTGGTTCCTCTCTGCACTCCAGAGCTGACACTGTACCACAGCTCTCCATATCTAAATTCTTCTTGGAGAGAACTGGTCGGCCAGGTGAACTGACACAGGCTTGCAGGAGGGACAAGCCACAGACAGAGACAGCAACACCAGATAACAGTAGAGATAATCAGAGGTGAGAGGCAAGAGCAAGAACATAAGCAACAGAAACCAAGGCTACTTGGCATCATCAGAGCCTAGTTCTCCCACCACAGTGAACCTTGGTTACCCCAATACACCAGAAAAGCAAAACTCTGAATTAAAATCATATCTCATGATGATGATAGAGGACTTTAAGAAGGACATAAATAACTCCCTTAAAGAAATACAAGACAACACAGGTAAACAGGTAGAAGACCTTAAAGAGGAAACACAAAATTCCCTTAAAGTACTAGAAGAAAACACCACCTAACAGATGAAGGAACTGAACAAAACTTTCCAACATCTAAAAATGGAAATAAAAGCAATAAATAAATGGCAATGGGAGACAACACTGGATATAGAAAACCTAGGAAAGAAATCAAGAGTCATATATGTAAGCATCACCAACAGAATACAAGAGATAGAAGAGAAAATCTCAGGTGCAGAAGATAACATAGAAAACATTGACACAACAGTCAAAGAAAATGCAAAAGACTCCTAGCCCAGGAACATTCAAGAATCCAGGACACAATGAGAAGACCAAACCTAAGGATAATAGGTATAGAAGAGAGTGAAGATTCCCAACTTAAAGAGCCAGTAAATATCTTCAACAAAATTATAGAAGAAAACTTCTCTAACCTAAAAAAAGAGATGCCCATGAACATACAAGAAACCTATAGAACTCCAAATGGATTGGACCAGAGAAGAAATTCCTCGTGTCACATAATAATCAAGACACCAAATGCACTAAACATAGAAAGAATATTAAAAGCAGTAAGGGAAAAAGGTCAAGTAACATATAAAGGCAGGCCTATCAGAGTTACACCAGACTTCACACCACAGACTATGAAAGCTAGAAGATCCTGGGCAGATGTCATACAGACCCTAAGAGAACACATATACTGGCCCAGACTACTATACCCAGCAAAACTTTCAATTACCATAGATGGAGAAAACAAGATATTCCGTGGGGAAACCAAATTTACACAATATCTTTCCACAAATCCAGCCCTACAAAGGATAATAGATGGAAAACACCAACACATGGAGGAAAACAACACCCTATAAAAGGCAAGAAAGTAATCTTCATTCAACAAACCAAAAGCAGATAGCCACACAAACATAAAAATAGCATCAAAAATAACAGGAAGCAACAATCACTAGTCCTTAATATGTCTTAACATCAATAGACTCAATTCCCCAATAAAAAGTCAGACTAACAGACTGGATACTTATACAGGACCCAACAGTTTACTGCATACAGGAAACGCACCTCAGTGTCTAAGACAAAAACTACCTCAGAGTAAAGTGCTGGAAAACAATTTTCCAAGCATATGGTCCCAGGAAACAAGCTTGAGTAGCCATTCTAATATCAAATAAAATTAACTTTCAACCAAAAGTCATCAAAAAGGATAAGGAAGGACACTTCATACTCATCAAAGGAAAAATCTACCAAGATGAACTCTCAATTCTGAACATCTATGCTCTAAATGCAAGGGCACCCACATTCAAAAAAAGAAACTGTACTAAAGCTCAAAGCACACATTGTACCTCACACAATAATAGTGCTCTCACTATTATTATTATTATTATTATTATTATCATCATCATCATCATCATCATCATCATCATCACTTCAACACCCTACTCACTCTCGTCAATGGACAGATCATGGAAACAGAAACAGAGTGAAACTAACAGAAGTTATGTACCAAATGGATTGAACAGATACCTGTAGAATATTTCATCCTAAAACAAAAGAATATACCTTCTTCTCAGGACCTCATGGTATCTTCTTCAAAATTGACCATATAATTGGTCACAATCAGGCCTCAACAGATACAAGAAGACTGAAATAATCCCATGCATCCTATCAGATCACCACGGACTAAGGCTGGTCTTCAATAACAACAAAAACAAAAGAATGCCCACATACACATGGAAGCTGAACAACTCTCTACTCAATGATAACTTGGTAAAGGAAGAAATAAAGAAACTAAAGACTTTAGAAAGTAATGAAAATGGAGGCACAACACACCCAAACTTATGGGACACAATGAAAGCAGTGGTCAGAGGAAAACTCAGCTCTGCTGCCTCCAAAAAGAAACTGGGTATGGAGCGTGTGGCATAGGATCAGTCTAGAGCAGACAGAAACCAGAACCTGGGTTTTATGTTTTAAAATATATTTTATTAGTTTAACAAAAAATAAAAGATAAAAATAAGAAAATACTACAACAAAAAGAAAAAGTCATGAATTTCATTGGAGGTGTGGGGAGACAAGGTAGAAGTTGAGGGGAGAGGGAGGAATGAAAATGATGAAAATACATTATGAAGTACAAAATTCTTTCAATTTTTAACAGCGCAAATTTAAAGTATATTTTTTGCATATTAAGGTTTCATGATGTTGTGTTAATTGTATTTTAGGACAGTTTTCTGTTCTAAAGGAAAACAATCATTGTATTCTTTCTTCTGTTGGCAGTTCTTTTAGTGTTTACAGAAGTCATCCACTTTGTCTGTGGGTTGCTTTTGCTTTGATTGTGATCAAATGGGTTTTGGGATTACGCTATTTCTGTGAATATACTTCTTGTAATCATCACATCAGCTGGTAAGCAAGATGCAATAGTGAAAAGAAGGAATGTCTATTACATGTAATGCACCCAAAATACTGTAGGTGTTGAACTTGCAATGCATTAAGGGAAAGATTTTGGCTGATTCTTCCAGTTAAGGGCTGTCCAAGCAGGCAAATGTTCCTCTTCTTCTCTCATTGGCCATCAGCTTATATAGACTTTGCTTCCTTAAGAAATTTTTTTATGGGGCTGGAGAGATGGTTCAGCGGTTAAGAGCACTGACTGCTCTTCCGAAGGTCATGAGTTCAAATCCCAGCAACCACATGGTGGCTCACAACCACCAGTAATGAAATCTGATGCCCTCTTCTGGGATGTCTGAAGACAGCTACAGTGTAGTTAGATATAATAATAAATAAATCTTTAAAAAAAAAAAGAAAGAAATATTTTCCTTCCAAAATCTTTCCCTGAGATCAAAGGTGGAAGACCTAAGAAAGCCTAGTCAATGGTTAATTTTACTATTTTCTGTTGTAAGCCTAACAAGATGGCTCGGCAGGTAAACTTGCTGGCCACCAAGGCTGAAGGCCTGAGTTTTATTCCTGGAGCCCACATGGTAGAAAGAAGAAAATGAATTCCCACAAGTCATCCTTGGACCTCTGCATATGTGCTCTGGTGTGTGAATAAGAGTATTTAAAATGTGTATGTACAGCAGGGAGACGGAGGCGCACGCCTTTAATCCCAGCACTTGGGAGGCAGAGGCAGGTAGATTTCAAAGTTTGAGGCCAGCCTGGTCTACAGAGTGAGTTCCAGGACAGCCAGGGCTACACAGAGAAACCCCATCTCAAACAAACAAATGAACAAACAAACAAACAAAAAATAAAATGTGCATGTACAAAAGTGCATATGTACTTTAGCAAGCATACACACACACATAGGCACATAGGCAGAGAGAGGTAGAGGGGGAAGAGAGAGAGAGGGAGAGAGAGAGAGAGAGAGAGAGAGAGAGAGAGAGAGAGAGAGAGAATAAACATTAAAAGCAATACCTTTTCTAAAATGTCTTTGTTTCTACTGGTGATCGTGGAGGTCAAAATAAAATGCATCAGTTGTACCGTTCTACCTAAGAGGGTAGTCATAAATAAGCCACACCTCTCACATAGATTTCCTTTACTGTGAGTGGGAACACCTGAAGAACCTCTAATGAGATCCTGAGAAACTGTCTGAATAGCAGTTAGCACATGGCAGGTACTTGGTAGGTGATAGTTCCATTCATCCATCCATCAGGCTGCTCAAAATTTATTCTTCTCCTCTAATCCTTTCTCCTTTTCTATACTCCATTACTCTTCTGAAATGCATGTCAGGCAAAGTGAGGCTCCTTTTCAAGCATGTTAGAGTTCAATGTTAGCTGTTGTTTATCACCAACTCAAACCAGCCTTGAGTCTTTAGTGCCCTGATGTATGGATAGGATGAACCGCATCCAGCTCAACAGCGCTAATTGACAGCTCCACTACTATCTTCTAGCTGTAGTATCACCAGACACAAGCTCTCCAGTTCCTGATCAGAGAACCACTGGACACCCCTTCCTCTTATGCTACCATAGAATGCAAGATTCTGAGAGCTTAGGACAGTCGCAGAATTACCATCACCGCTCATCCCTCCAGATCATCTCTTTGACATCTCGAGACAAGTGCAAGTATTCAACTTAATAAAGAAATGACCATATACAGTGCTGGTTCTTAACCTTCCTAATGCTGCACGGTTTTAATACAGTAGTTCCTTATGTTGTGGCGACACCATAGCATAAAATTATTTCGTTATTAATTCATAACTGTAATTTCCCTACTGTAATAAGGGGGAGGAGAGGAGAGAGAGAGACCTGAATTACTGTAATAAATCAAAGTATAAATATCTGTTTTTCAATGATCTTAGGGGACCCTTATGAAAAGGTCATTTGACCTTTAGAGGGGTTGTGAATCACAAGTTAGAACTGCTGCTCTACAGCATAAGAAATTAGGCCTATCTGGTGTTACAAATAATAATACTTTTTGTTTCGTGGATATTGTTTGGCCAGACATAAATATTTATTGGTGAGTTAATAAAATTGCATTCTTTTGTAAATGAACTTCAGCATTTTTTTTCTTTTTTGATTACATTGGAATTCCCCTTGACTCCAAATTGGTGGGCTGCTTTAGGTATAGAATGGCCCAAGTTTATATCCTCTAATGCACAAGAGCAATGTTAAGTAGAATAAAGGTTGGAAGTAGATTTCATCTCAGGCATAAATTTTGTTACATTATCTCTTTGTAAGATAATGATGAAGATGTCTAGATAATAAAAACCATATGCTTTTTTTAAAAAATAAAAGATAGGCTATACTGTCTCTTCTGGCAAAAACATACTCCTAGAATAGCCCAACTTTACACCAGATGAGCTACATTTTTAGCATGTGCTTATGTCTATAAATAGATCAGTAAACACACACACACACACACAAACACACACACACACACACACACACACACCTATACTCTGCTTTTCTTTTTGATATAGTTTGAACCTATGAAGGACTGCCATAAGTAATACTGTTACATAGGAAATCTGAACAACACATAAGTCATGTAAGGAAGTGGAAGGGAAGGTGGACCGGTGTAGAACAGAATTCATTCCTAACAATTCTGAGGACCTAAGTACAGCACAGGAGGACCAGGCAGTATAGGTATTGTTGGCTCACGGAAGTTGAAATGTAGAACAGCCAGAGTACTTTTAATTCTATGTAACACCTAACTTAAAACCAAAGCTACCCACATATAGCTCCTCCTTAGTTCTAAACAAATGAATCTAAAAGCTATGTGGGACTTTGAGTTGGATCCCATAGATATCTTAAGTAGGAAATTCACAATAAACAGCAACCATGCAGGAATTGAGACAGTTGGTATCCATTTTCTTTCCTAATTATATTATATAATGATCAGAAAGTCAGGACAGAGTAGAGTCACAGCTTCACCATTTGTTTGTACTAATAAACGACTGTATAAAGTGAAGCTAGGCATCTCTAAACAGATTTCAGTGTTTATCAAGTATGGAAATTATTTGCTTATAAATCTGTTGTGTTTGGCTTCTCAACACAAAGATTATGTAATTTTTAAGAAATATTATTCTGCTTGAATTGGCAATAATCTTGTCTAATATTTTCAATCTGTTTTGCAAACAGCAGACAAACCCAAACATATTCTGGTATTGCTGTTTGGTTTTAATGGCCCATGTAGAATTAAAATACTTATGTTTAGTGATTACTTAATATGTATATGTCCCACTACTTTCACTACAATTCTGTGGAGTGTTATAGTTTAATTTTTCAAATGTGAAGCTTATAGAGGCAAATGAGTGGAGTTTCTCAGTGCTACAGTAAGTTGTCTAAGTAGCAATTCCTTGTGTGTGAGCTATAGATACCCACCAATCACACCATTGCATACCCAGGAGCTCTCCTGCAGAGCACTCTCTGACACATAGGAGAGAGAACAGAAAGTAAAACACTGGGTGCAAACAGACACCCCCAGGCATTGGAAAGCACTCAAAGAAGCTAGGCTGATTATTGGAAGCTGCAGCTCTGAAAGGGCAAACATGTCTCTTTCTGATAGTAGAACTGTTTCACCTTGTCTAGTCAGACAACAGAAATTACTAAGACAGGACTTGGGAAATAATATGTAAAGACCAAAGTATTTGTTTCTAAACTCAATTGAAAAAAAAAATAGCAAAATCCTGCATCCATTTTTGACAAGAAAGGTATAGGATGGCTTTTTACTTTCAAGTATTTGAAACAACTTTTTGTTTGTTTGTTTGTTTGATTGTTTTTGTGTATATATATGTGTATATATGTATGTATGTATATATATATATGTGTGTGTGTGTGTGTGTATTGTATACATATATATATACACACAAGGTTTTTCTGTGTAGCCCTGGCTGTCCTGGAACTCACTCTGTAGACCAGGCTGGCCTTAAA
This sequence comes from Montemys delectorum, assembly GCA_019843815.1. NCBI lineage: Eukaryota > Metazoa > Chordata > Mammalia > Rodentia > Muridae > Montemys > Montemys delectorum. Next base: position 3,873 of record JADRCD010103097.1, on the reverse strand, counting down.
CTCAGAAATCTGCCTGCCTCTGCCTCCCAAGTGCTGGGATTAAAGGCGTGTGTCACCACCATCCAGCTCTTGAAACAACTTTTAATGGCTATTTATAGCATATTCAGAATACAAGTCCAGCATAACACCCTACCTAAAATAGTGTTAATACTTATTTGTTGTGTAAGTATGGACAGAATTAATGATGACAAGAAGTACTGGAGATTTTCCTTCAATGTAATAAGAGCATTTGTGTTTCAAATAGGAACATAAGCCAACTGATTATAAGGGAGGTTGTTAAATCTTCACCCTGAGATGGTTAAAAAAATGGGTAATTATTTAGATAGATTATTATAAATATTAAGTGTTTAATGTGATTATATTACATGGTATTTTACTTTTATAATATATATTTATATAAATAGACACTTGCATATAAATGGGAGAATAAAGATAATTTTGATGTGGAACAGCTGACTGCTTAATGGTCATCATCCAAGAATATACAGAATCAAGCCCCAGACATCTACTTGTGACATATTCTCCTATCTTCAAAAGTGTCATTCTTACTTCCACATTAGCACAGGAGACAATCAGACTGTTTTGACCATTTTTTTTTTCTGTTCACACATGAAGCTGAATACATTGATTATGTCTGTAATAAGAAAGCTAACCAAGATGCTGGCAAGATGGCTCAATGGTTAAGAACACTGGCTGCTCTTGCAGAGCCCCTTAGTCCAGTTCCCAACATCCACATGGCACCTCACAATCACCCTTGACTCCAGTTTTATATGATCCAATGCCTTCCTCTGGCCTCTGCGAGCCCTGTGAGCGTGGGGTACAAAGACATATACGCGGGCAAAACACTGACATACATAAAATAAAAATGAATACATCTTTAAAAAATAAGAAAGTGAATAAAACTTTTTCTTTCACTTTGGACAGCTGTTGCCAACAGTACTCATTATTTCTAGGGCCAACAATGTCTTTATTCAGCACTTACTGTCATGTTCATAAGTCTGAGGTCTTTTGGGGAGGGGGCAGGGCTCAAGACAGGGTTTCTCTGTACAGCTCTGGGTGTCCTGGAACTCACTGTGTAGACTAGGCTCAAACTCATGGAGATCCACCTGCCTCTGCCTCCCAAGTGCTGGGATTAAAGGCGTGCCACCACTGCCTGGCAAGTATGAAGTCTTAACTTCCCAAATTGTTTTCAGTATTGTTTAGTACATTTAGATAATACACATAGAAAGTACTGAGGTTTCATCAGAGGTTTCATCAAATCTTATGTAAATTTTAATAAGCTTTAAAGAAAGTTGCTGAAATGAAAAAAGGGAATGGGAGATGGCTGTACATGAAGGTTAAGGATATGGTACAATCGTGTGATGCCTTCCCAGCCTTCCCAGCCTTTGCAAGACCTGTGTTTTATTCCCTAAACAGGAAAATAATGCTGTGGAAACTATTTTCCTCTGTGCTGCATCTCTAACATACAGAGTCTACTGTACCCTGAGCATCGCAGGTACACATAGAATGCCAACTCAATGCCTGAGAAGGTTGCCTGTTGAACATAGCTGGGGATGTTTTAATGAGGGGTTGTTCAGACTACAGTCACAGTAAGACACCCAACATGGTCTTGGTTGTTTTTCTTTGAGTAAAAATGTAGGTAGCAGACTGAAATGGCTAAGTATCTTGGGAAGGTTGTACCACATTCTCTCACTGGATACGTGTCTGTGTGCAAGGAAGCCAGCAGTCCTCTGGGTCTCTACCTCAGGGAGCCTTACCTGTCACTGGCACTATCTGTGCCTGGTATAGAAGAAGTAGCAGATCTATAATATGCAAAACTCATTTGTAAACGCATGCATGTGCATTGACACATGTGTGCATGCATGCACCTGTGCTGTGTAGTAGCAATAATGATAGGAGCAATAATATCCTACGACAAAGACAATGGTCAGGTTGGGTAAAACACATCTGAGATGTGGCCAGCCCTGAGACAGAGGAATAGGGCTTGCTGAGTCTACCCTGAGCTACACAGCATGACCCTATCTCAAACAAGAAAACTGTAACAACACAAGCAGAGGAGAGGCAGAAGAGCTGGAAGAATCAAGAACTGTGGGCTATATGGCACGAGCCCTGACACCACGACCTCTGCACTGCTGAGCTTTAAGGACTCGTTAGTATTGATCTGTGCCATTCCCTGAAGGAGCTTCTAAATTTCAATGACGTACCAGCCTCAGAATGCATGCGACTCTCTCTTCACTGATTCTGTAAACGACTTCATTGCAAATGCTATGTCAGTTTCGGGGACATTATTTTACTGATGGCAATTGTTCTTATTCATAATCTGACCGATGAATTATTCATTACTGGCAGTTAACAAGAGCTTCCCTTTTATTTACTTGCAGTTTCTGGCTTAATTTCAATGGTATGTGGAGGCCAGATTTTAGCATACTGTTTGTTCAAAGACAACTTTATCTATCCGGATCTGGATAATTTTTTACGGTATGACTGGATTCATTTACCTTGGAATTGTTATGCTATAAATATTGTGTCAGAGCTGTATTCCAGGATGAATCACTCAGCATACCTTATAACTATAAAAAGCACAGGAGTTAATGGAGAGTCGAGTGGGCCTAGTAAAGAATTCATGAGCAGACTTTTACAAAACTTCTAAAACATGGAATGTGTTCCATAGAATACTAGTTCTGAAGAATGTAAATGTTATTGTTCAAGGAAAAGAATGTTTACTATGTAAGAATATTTGTAGAGTGTTGGGGCTGGAGAGATTGCTCAGGGTTAGGAGTTCTCTCCTGGTCTTGAAGAGCACCCATGCCCAGTTCCCAGCATCATGTCAAGGAGATAACAACTGTCTATAACTCCCATTCCAGGGAATTCCAAGGAAGCTGATATGCTCTTCCAGCCTCTGCGAGAATCTACAAGCATGCATTATACAACACATGTTCAGGTACACTCAAAATACACACAAAATAATTAAACTCTTCTGGAAAAGCATTATTTGACTCTAGGACTTTAGTAGAACATTTCTTACTTACGTCAGCACTTTATAATCTTGCACACCGTTGTGAACAAGTCAACATTTTCCCACAGCTGTTGATATGCTATGCTAATTACACAGATTCCAAGTAACTTTTCCCAAACTCTGTTGTACTAATTTGTTACTGGCTGAGAAAATGTAAAGTGTAATAGACTCTGTGCACTGCTTCTCTAGCATATTTATGTGGAAAGCAATTACAGAAGAGGATAGATTTGAAATCACTACAGATCTCCACACCAAAATTAGATTCCATTACTGTGGCACAGTATTTATTCTGGGCTAGAGCGCTTCTTATGAAATTATTGCTTTTTTAAAAACAAGACATCAGTTTCTATTTCTGTCACCAACACAGTACTTCTTATCACTAATTTGATGGACAGTTGATTCGCCTGGGGATCCTGTTACACTGCAGATTCTTGCTCAGAAGGTATGGGCTGGAACCAAAGATTGTGTACCTGTAAAAATGCTCATAAAATGCTATTGTTAAAAAAAATGCTATTGTTATGGATTTGTGGGCCACATTTTGGGTGGGATGGGTCTCAGTGGTTTGGAACCTGTGTTTAACTGTGCACAGCTCTGTACTATCAGCTCTATAATTTTTATACCATTATCCTTCAGTGGATTCTTATTGAACGGAATTTAAACAGAGATGAGTTAACTTATTTAGCTGTCTTTAACATTTACCACTTTTAATAGAGTTAAAAACATCTCTTGATGTAAAAGGAGTGCGTTATATGGTTACAATTGAAACATGGGAAGCAGGAAAGGAACGCCATTACCCATTCCCCCCTCTCCAAAACTTATATTTGGGGGGAAATTTTTAAACTAAATCTTTTTTTTTT
>JADRCD010103090.1:11371-27405 GCA_019843815.1 Montemys delectorum | reverse complement strand
TTAAGAGTTATCAAGAAAGAACATGAATACAATAATGAGAAATTCCTGAAGCATTTTAATTTGATCATTATGTAATTAAAAGCCAATATTAAATAGGGAAGATTTCCACCTTAAAGCTTTCAAGTAATTGTTGTTTTAAAAAATTTTGTATCACACTTCTGAAATGAGTTCTGGTAAGATAAACAAAATATGAATTTATGACACTGCCGTAGCCAGCTAAATTTATTTCTTGAACAATTTTTGGAACAATGTGTAAAGCACAATAGGAGGAAATTCTCCACTGTAATTAATTGTTAGTTTATAATTTGAAATGTTTTTCACACAAAGAAAGGATTAATGCTTGAGGTGATATATATGAAAGTTGTAGAATGTGCTTTACAATATCACACTGTGTCTCAGGAATATGAATTAATTAAAAGTAAAATAAGAGGTTTTTATATGTTGATGCAGGTCTTTTCTTTTAATATCATATAATTTTATTGAATGAATTTTGACAAAATACTTTCATAAGTTTTTGAACAAATGCCTGGAAGTCATCAAAATTTAGCATGAAATATAGTTGCAGTTGGCAGAGTTTTAAGAACAACCACATACTAAAACATTTAAATATTAATGTTTCCTTTTATTTTAATTTCAAAACTTATTTCCTCAGCACAAATATAAAGTTGTGCCCTTTGAATGCTACACTGCTTATAATATATTCTGAATATACAGTATAATGTGAGTATGTAATCTCAATTGAGATAATTGAGTTTATAATTAGAAGCATAATCAAGTTTTTTTGTCCCTCAGAGTTGAATTTAAGCCATCTTTTTCTGATTCTGCAAATTTAATGCTTAAGGTTTTTTATTTTTTAGAGTTTCATGCTTCCCATGATGGCCTTGAGTTCATTCTGTAGTTGAGAATGACCTTGAACTTCTGATCCTTCTGACTTCATATCCTGCCTGTTGGAATTTCAGGCATGTGCCACCATGTCTGTTTTATGTGCTGCTCTGAATTGAACTCAAGGCTTCGCCCATGCTAGGCAAGGTTTCTGCCAACTGACCTGCAATACCATTGATGGAATAATAATTGCAAAGTGACCTAAAACACTGGTTGTTACATATCTTAGTAAAACAGTTCAGATGCCTGAGCACTGTATTTACAGAGGTCCTATTTATGAATATAGTCTTTAAAAATCAGATTATTTATTATTATTAAAAGAGGCTTGTGCATGTTTAGCATCTACAGAAAGGTCACAGGACAACTTTTGAGAATCAGTTCTTTGCTTCCACAGTGGGATCTGGGGCTTGAACTCAGATTTTTGGGCTGGTATAGCAAACACTTTCAACTGTTGTTCCATTTTCCTGGTCCTTATGAATACATTTTTGAACAGAAATTATTTATTCATTGTCATCAGTCAATGATTGAAAGAACATCTTGCATCCTTCCTGGATTTTCTTTCAGTGTTCTTTCAATTCAATACATCCACATCTCTCTCTCTCTCAAGCTACATGAGAACAGATCTGTGGGAAAAGTTATTGAGACACTGGGATATCAGAACTTAAGCATTCACATTAGAATTTATATCAGAAATGTAGTTTAATATTGTGGGCATCTGGAAATATGGAATTAAGACCATACGATGTCTTAAGATTATAAATCAAGTTAAAGTACTTGAAAAGTACATTTTCTCTAAAATAAAAAAAGCAGTTATTTCTTTAACAACTCAAACTCAGCTTTTGATTCCACATTAAAGAAATGAACTTTATAAAAGGGCACATGTTAAGTATTTTAAACTGCTTTTCATGCATCATTGTTCAGATATAAGTAGGATAGTAACTGACTTTATTAATTTGCCATTTACTGATGATGTTTAAATTTTTATTCATAGGGTTTCACAAACTGGACTAAGCGAGATTTTAACCAGTTTATTAAAGCTAATGAGAAGTATGGGAGAGATGACATTGATAATATAGCTAGAGAGGTGGAGGGCAAGTCCCCTGAGGAGGTCATGGAGTATTCAGGTTTGTATGTCACTTTAAACAGAATACTTTTGTTTAAATATATGCATGTCTTTTGAAAAAAAGATTCATTAGTTTTTATGTGTGCATTTGTGTCCATGTGGATATAGCCTATGAACAGGTGCCTATGGAGAGCAGAAGAAGGTATCAGATGCTCTGAAGCTGGACTTACAGGTTGTGAGCTGTCTTATGTGAATGCCAGGAGCCAAATTTTGTTCCTCTAGAAGAGCAGCAAGTGCCCTTAACCACTGAGCCATCTCTCCAACCCCTGATTCTTTGTCATTAATTTAGTTGCATCTTTGTTCAGAGATGTTAAAACTTTTGTGAATGAGGTGCAAGTAAAGATATGATATGATTGGCTAGGAGGTACCTAAGATTGCCAAGTAAAGAATAAACAAAAGTGGCTACTGCATAGGTGTTCTAGTCGATATATCCTCTGATTTTTTTTTTTTTTTTTAAGTCTCATCCTGACGCTTCTGGTTTAGCAGTTTGAAATAGTCATGGTAGGTCATCTTTGAAGTAGAGAGTTCTTATCAGGCCCATTTAGAGACTCAACTGCCCTCAAGGAATTCAATCAGGTAGTGGCGAGCCCTATTAACTCAAGGCAATTTAGAATAGATCTAAAAAGATTTCTTGGCTAAATCTGTTCAGTGGCCCTTGAACCGTTCCCTTCTCCCACTCAGCTGTGTCTTTAGCCTCAGTCAGAATCAGAATAGCAGCCCAGCAGCATGTGCAGTTAATATTAATTCCTGTGTCAGAGCATATCGAAACTGTCAGGCTCCTGGGAAGAAGTCTTATTAAAATAGGTTAATCTATCTGTTTTCTATGTGTAGTTAAATTTCAGATAGGCTGACCTTTCAAATTTAGTCTGAATATCAGATATTTATAATAGAGAAATTTTTTTCATAGAAAGGATGTAATGTTAAAAAAGTAGTTGTATGGTTTCTTTGTGCCCCCTGTCCCTGCCAGATATTTGATATAACTACTGAAATTCTGTGTTTATTAGCAAAAAAACCCAAAAGAAAACATTAAAACCTCACAAATAAACCAAAGTTTAGCTTTTAGTTTATTTAGAGTACTAGTTAGCACTTAAAGAAAATCAGTTGTAATTAGAGAACACCTACCTGTTCTATTTCCCCTTATGGAAACCCAAATGGGAATTTAGAAGTTAATTTTGTCTGGACTTTATTTCATATAACATTGAATTCATGAACCTCTTTTTTTCTTGAACAGTAGCCTGACACTACTACTTATCTTACGGGTGAAAACTATGAGAGCTTTTGGGAACAGTAGATGGGAGAGATGTAAAGGGACATGGCATTGGTGTGGGTCAAGCTGTAAGTTATAACTGTTTCTAAAAGACATCAGGTAGCCAGGCATGGAGATGCATTCCTGTGATCACAGTGTATGGAGTCTGAGGTAGGAGAATCATGAGGTTGGTGGCAGCCTAGTCGGCATAGAATGTTTGTGGCCATCCTGGGTATAGTGAGATCATGTTTTAAAAATCTATGGACTAAGGTGTCATGGTAAGGGTCCTAGGTCCTACTTACTACTCTGAAATAAAGAAGGGAGGCATGAGAGAAAGAAAGCAGGAGACAAACAGAAAGATATACTGAGCTGGGTTTTTAGTGCAATGGTAGATGTTTCCTTAAAATGGTCACTAAACCAAGCACCAGGAAATGAATATGAAAGGCATGTACAGTGAGATTTTCCGAAGAATTTTCTTTCTTCTATCCTTAAGTTCTATGGAGCAAGGTATTCCATGCTGGTTCTGTGCACACACCCAACCTTTCTGAAGAATTTTCTTCAGATTGGAGGTCATGTCAGAGGCGGGGGAGAATTGAGTGGGCTTATTTGATTGATTGGTAGGAGAAGAATTGTACAAAATTGGATGTTTATGAGTATATTGTATCTAAATGTAAGAAGTTACATGCATGAGTGCTTGTGCGTGTGCGTGTGCGTGTGCGTGTGCGTGTGCGTGTGCGTGTGCGTGTGTGTGTGTGTGTGTGTGTGTGTGTGTTGAATGAGTAACTGGGAGAATGCATAAATGAACATAAGTGCTTATGTGAGCCATCAAATGCTAGCATACCTTTCTTGATATGCTCTAAACTGGAAGATGTAACATATTAATGCAGCAGATTATTTGGCTCATCAGTAAAATTTGGTTGGTTTACAGGGGATTTGAATAGCTTTCTGTATGTGTCCAGTTAAAATCTCTCATCTTTTAAGAAACTATCGGTGACTAGAAACATAAGATTAGTGAATGATTGCAGATATAACTAACAGTTTCTGTAGAAATTGTCAATTCATAGGAAAAAGATAATAAGTTTATTTTCATTTTTGCTTACTAGAAAGCTCTATTTACACTTATATGCATATCTCACTTCTGTTTCACTTTATGTTTTTGGTTTCCTTTGCATCATATTTAGATACAATGGCAATATACACACAGATGATACCAGATCTGCCTGGTAATTCTGTATTCTCTAATTCCTCAAACTCATTTGCTTAAATGGTAGTAATTTAAAGTAACCACTTTCTTTTCAGCTGTATTTTGGGAACGCTGCAATGAATTACAGGACATTGAGAAAATTATGGCTCAAATTGAACGTGGAGAAGCAAGAATTCAGCGAAGGATCAGTATTAAGAAAGCACTGGATGCCAAAGTAGTATATTTTATTTCAGTTTATTAGTAGATTATTATATTTGCTATAGTGATTAGCTTTGACTTGTTATTGAACATTTCATTAAAAGAGCAGTTTTTGTTGAAACTTACAGATTGCAAGATACAAGGCTCCATTTCATCAGTTGCGTATTCAGTACGGAACCAGTAAAGGAAAGAACTATACTGAAGAGGAAGACAGATTCTTAATCTGTATGTTACACAAAATGGGCTTCGACAGAGAAAATGTTTATGAAGAATTAAGACAGTGTGTACGGAATGCTCCCCAGTTTAGATTTGACTGGTTTATAAAGTCAAGAACTGCCATGGTATGTATTACTCCTTTTCTTGCTTACCTGTTTTGGAAAAGAACACATTTCAAAGTTTCTCTTTTCCTCTGTTCCTCCAGTTGTTAACATTTCACTCCAGTAGCTTTCTCTCCCATCTTCTTCAACATAGAGTTATATACACATATGCACAATGTAAAAGAAATATCAAAACTCTATAGTCATAAACACATCTGCATTTTATATTAATATTTGTTTATGTGATGTATTTATGTAAGTATATACATTTATGAACCATTTTAAAGTAAGTTGCAGACAACAAATTTATTCATTGCAGAATCTACAATGTAGATACTCTAGAACATAGGATGATTCTTAACATCATCCTCAGGCCTCCACTGCACATTCACAGACAATGGGCCCACTCATATGCTAAAACACACACGCACACATGCATGCACACACATGTGCACACATACATGCACACACACACATGCACATGCACACACACATATGCCCCCCCCCCCCAACTCATGGAAAACAAAATGAGGAGGGCTGGAAAGATGACTCATTGGTTAAGAATACTTGCTGCTCTTCCAGAGGACCTGAACTCGGTTCCCAGTAGCTCACAATCAGCTGTAATGCCAGCTCCAGGGCTTCCATTGTTGTCTTCTGGTCTCTCCATGCATTCACACACACATGTGGCACAGAGAGAAAGACAAATAAGTACAAATAATTATTAACCTTTAAACTGAATAATAAAAGAAAATAATATTTTTCTCATAAGTAGATCTTTCTACACCATAACTACAATCACATGCAAATATTAAAATTCATTCAATGATTCAAAATCCCATACACAGATTATTCTGGCAGTTCTCTAAATGCCTCCTTTTGCAGGACGCCACCAGGAAAGGGATATTGTGTCAGATTATCACACTACTTGTGAAGCTAAATTTGGTTTCTAAATTTGCTATGATTCCCAAGGCTCACCACTTTTTATGGTACATTTTCCCTTTTTAACTAACCAGGTGACATTTGAGAGTGTAGAGATGACTTGAGTATTTGTTTTCAAGGAAAAGAGTTTGTAGCCCAAGCTGGGCTTTCCTAAGAACATTATAAGAAAGTATAATTAAGTAAAAGTTAGCTAATTTATTGCCTCTGCAATTCTCTCTATAGCTTTCCAACGTGAATTTTGTTCTTTGTAAATTCTACTGTTCCTGAACAGCAATGTTTGTGATGACACTCAAATGCATGCAGCTTATAAACAAACAAACAAACAAACAAACAAACAAGCAAACAGATTTATTGGCAGGTTCTCACTTTGTAGCTGGCTTGGAACTTGCCATGTAGCCTAGGCTGTCCTTGAGTAAAACTCTACATTATCCTCCCTGGGATTACAGGCATTCCCAGCATCCTCAGCCTCATGTGAAAACACTTTTAAGGTTGTCACTGAAGTTCTTTCATGAGCCAAGGTCATTAAAACAAAACTAGAGTTATATTGCATAAAACTAAAAAGAGCCTAAACTCAACAATCCCAGCAGTGGTTTTGTGACTAGTTGTAAAATGGCATCCATTTCTTAAGTTGTTCTCATAAATATTTTATTTTCTGAAAGTTCTTTGGGGTATGAAAAAGTGCTTCATATTTTTTTCTGATTCATTTTATATCTTCAGCTTACACTGATGAATAAAAAGGAAAATATGAATTGTTCTGTTGAAGGCATTATTTTGGAAGAGGCTTTACAATATTATTTGTTCAACCTTTAATAAATACATCGTTACTGTCAAACATATAGGTGACACAATTTTGGGAGAGTTAGCAAGTACTTCCTCTAAATCCAGGATCCGTTAGAACTTAGGCCAATTGGAATAATGTTTTAGTTGACATTTTCAGCATGGCATTTAAGTGGTGTATTTATGTAAATGGACATGGAGAGGTGTGTACATTACTACAATACAGAAGGATTGAAGGAAGAACGAAAAAGATAGGAATTAATCTGCAGCACAAAGGACCATGATTGGCCTTAGGGACAGAACAGTTGTTGGACAGGGTTCTTCGGATCATTGCTTTTTTAAAATTCTCTTTTGGAAATAAGATTTTATTTTTTGACTGTGAGTTAGTTTGTCATCTCATTCAGGCAATCCATGAATATGCGTAACACCGACAACTCTTTTCAAAGCCACATATTTAGCTTTCTAGCCACTTGTTTTTTTTTTTAATGTAATGACATAATTTAGGGCAGCACCAATAATTTCTAAAGAAAAATACTTAATTGCATTTTTGAAGAAATCACATTTTCAAATGTGATGAAACATTTATTGAATTCTGTGTTATTTCAGTGATATTTTACTAATTTTTAAAAGGTTGAAAGCTTGATGTTGGGTCTAGTTTCTTCAGTTATTAAACTAAGGCAATAGTTTGGAAGAGATTGTAGGTGCAAGAAAAGAATTACGCTGTTTGTAATAAGGTGATCGGAGAACTATGTAGCCTTCATACTCAGTTACAGAGGGAAAAAAGCTCCAATATATTAACAACCACTAGGTGTCTCTGAACTACCTTGTAAAGAATTTTAGTTTTCCTCCATCTTATTTTTTGAGACAATTGCCTCCATGCCTTTTCTTTTTCTCTAAATTTTCAGAGCATATTTGCCGAAAGGCAGATATTAACTATATAACTAGTTACAAATGTGAACCTGGATTTTGTCTATTAAACTTGGAAATGCCTCTGTCCTTGATTACCATTTAGAAAGTAGATTTTCTAATTTTTACAGACTCATTAAAAATATAGCCATTTATTTTATAATTCAATATGTTAATTTAAGGGCTTTTTAGGTAAAATTTTCTCTTATGCTAAAATTTGATTTCTCTTCTAGCTAGTAGACAACTTTTACTTATATTTCTGGAATTAGAGTACAAACCATATATTTAAAATATGCATATATTTACATCATTTTTACATTATGTTAACATCAATAGTTATAGAGTTGTAAAAATGGATTATTAATATTTGTAGATCATCTTCCTCCCTTTGTTTTAAAAATAACTTTCTTTTTAGTGAGTCATTTTCACAATCTAGGGAGAGAATCCACCCTCTTAAGAGAGGTAGCTGTGATTTCTGTAATAAAAAAAATTGGAAAATCATTGAAAAATCTTATCTTTGAGATACAGGATGTAATTTGATTAGTTTTATGACTATAGTTGTGTTTAAATTAAAATCTTTCTAATGATTGAACTAGGCTTACTAAAAAGATTTTTCTTTCCCAGACACATCAACAAATAGTGTAAAATCTTTCTTAGAAAAAAAAATGTATGAAAGTTAATAGTTCTATTTTACACGCTAACCTCAAAGTACTGCATTCATGACATCTGACTTAATACACACACACACACACACACACACACACACACACACACATACACACACACAAAATGCCTAAAGGGATGAATCCCCACTTTTAAATATGCCACACTTTGAAAGGCTTTAGCAAAAGGTTGAAGATTTCGAAGCTTTTCTCCATTTAAAACTGCTGGCTGTACAAAAGAGAAAATAAGATTCACTTCCATCTCTCTATGCTAAAAAGATCGTGAATTTTTCTCAGAGAAATTGTGTGGTCTTTAAGTAAGTAATCAGCCTCTATTGAACTCCGTAAACAAGTAGGAAGCATATGCTGAACTCGGATTTTTAAGCTCAGAGCATATGAATTGCTTTCCACTCTCATCCTGGAGCTGAGGATCCTAGAATAGGGCCTTAGTATTTGGTTGTTCAAAAACTACTAATATGCTGCATTTATGTAAAATGTCTTTTATAGGATGCTGACTTGTCTCCTTATCAACGTTATTTCATTAATTTTCTTGCCATCTCTGTTCATTTATTAGTGACTGATGGAACATAGCATGTTGAAGAGAGTCTGAGACTTCTAAAGGCCATAATACATTGGTCTATTCATTGGACAGTTCCCATGGGAAAGGAACCTAGCCTTCAATCAGTAGTGCCTTAATCTTAGTTTCCTTCTGGGAAGTTAAAGAAGAAAAAGTAAAATTTAATTCCCAGAAGTAAACATTCATTGATAAAACGTTTATTGTTTCCCCTATAGGATGGCTTTGGTTCTTAATTTTAGTTGATTTTTTTTTTTAACCTTTCAATTGCTGAAGAACATTTTTGTTTCTTGTCAGCCAGCTCAGGAAGCTGTGTGTTGCTTTGCCCGTGGCCAAGAACATTACAGTTGAAGCTGAGTATTAGTAATTAGTCATTACAATTACCCTGTCTTTTGTAGTAGTTTAAATGAGTTTTGGCGATAGCATCTTAGAGAATCACACACTGTTGAATACTGGGTAATAAAAATTTCATGTTATTAGTTTGTTTTCAAATCACAACTTTATTATTAATGAAATTGTGCCTTATTTAAAAGTAATAAAGTGACATTTCTCATTAGAACTGTAGGAGGAAAAACTACTTTCTAGAAATTATTGCTATAGCTTTTTATGAACTTGCTTCCCACTTTATATGGTTATCACAGTGGCTAGTAAATGCTAATTAGGTTACTGGTTCTGCACAGAATACTTTTCTAAGTATTCAATCTAGTCAGAAAGGATATTTCTTTTTCGCTACTTTAGAGGAATAAAAGGGAAATAGAGATTTCCTGGTTGTTCTATACACACAGTGATGCTTTGTTGCTTATGACTCTAATATATTATGTTATTACTTAACTGCATTTAACATCTAGTGTTGATATTTTAGAAGACTGAATTCTCTCTCTCTCTTTTTTCATGGTCGTAAGATGTTTTATTATAGAAAGGAGAGAGAAGACATAGAAAAGTAGAGGCTGGCCATCTCCACATGGCCAGCCCTGGACAAGTGGAGAGAAGGGGAAGGGAGGAGGAGAATGTAAAGATAAGAAGAGTAAGAGGCTAAGAGAGAAGAGAGACAGAGAGAAAGAGAGCCAGGAGACTGAATTCTTAATGAAATATAAGAAAGATTAACAATACACTGGCAAAATTGATAACCTATAAATGTCCTGATGGGTTCTTCTTGAGTACGGCATTATATGTGAACTAAAAGTGGAAAGAAAGCTCTTAGGAGTAGGAAGGCAGAAAAAGGACAAGCAGATTGGGAAGAAGGGGAGGCCAAGAGAAACAACAAAAACAAATTTTGCTTAGAAAAACACAATAAAACCTAATTCTTTGTAAAGTCAAGTACATTTTTAACTCATAAGAACCTGTTTGCTTCTCTGTGTTTGAAAGACTAAAATGTTCCCTCTCTGCCTTAATTTTGAAAATGTCTTAGAATAGAGAAGGTAGTGATTAACTTTGCTACGTGGCAAAGGAATCAGGGAAATAGCTTCATAGAAGAGGTACATTTCAATTTGTGGAAGCAGGATTATGCAAAAGGGATAAATAAGCCTAATATATTCCAAAAGTAGTAATGTGTGTATGGGGAAGCAGTAGAAGATGTACCCATAGCCAAGTGATGGAGAAAGCTGCTGTGCTGCATTGAAGACTAGATTTGGGTCATTAGTGTACAGGAATTAGAGTCGATGTCAGATTTATGTACCATTTGTGTCTAAACATGTAGCCACAGTGTTTCATTTGTAATCCTAAACTATTTGGACAAACAGAAATACAGTTAGTGCATCATTAGGTGGAATGTGATAAAATATTTCATGAAGTAACAATGTTTTTAGGTAACGATACTCATATAAAAGTATCCCACCATTCAAAACTTATTTGGATAATGTAGGCTACCTGTATTTGAACATGAATTTCCATTCAGCTGCCAATGTTGTTGAGCTATGAATGTCTAGTATATGCTGCCATTGTTTTTGTTAGTATTATAGAGGTTTGAAAGTGTTTTCAAATTTGGGAAAATATTCTGCAGGATTTGCAGATGAAGATATCTATTTCAAATAAGGCTTTTTTTGGGTGGGGGCTAATATATAGGGAGTACATAAAAGAACAAAATGACCAAGGAGAAGATATGCCCATTTTGTTATACTGAAAATCCTAGAACAAAATTCCAATCTCACAGAATTTCATGTAGAAATTCAGAGACATACATGTGAAATGTAGTTGGTTTCTTTATTTTACTTAATTTTGGTTCCTTTCTTATTCATCATTTTTAGCTTTCAACCTTAACAGACAAACTGAATCCCACTACTTGTTTCATATGGCATATAGGCTAAGAATTATCTTTACACTTTTATAAAGAAATCAAAACAGTGTTTCGACATGAAAATTATAATACAAAATTCCAAGATTACTATTTGTACTTAAGATTTTATTTGAACATGGGTGCGTTCTCAGTTGCATACTTTCAGTAACTAGTTACCTGTTACAATGGAAGAGATGAATAGTGTGATGGAGACTGTATCTTCTACAAAATTGAAAATATTCACCACCAACTCTAGTCACCTTGGCAGTAACTCAAGGCATGAACCTGGAGACAGGAGATGAAACACAGACCATGGACAAAGACTGTTTATTGGCTTGCTCGTTGTGGGTTTTCAGCTGCCTTATAGTATAATTTAGGATCACATGCCCAGGGCATCCCCTACAGCAGAGGTTCTTCATCTTCCTAATGCAGTTTAATATAGAGCCTCACATTATGGTGACCCCCAACCATAAAAATATTTTTGATGCTATTTCATAACTAATTTTGCTACTGTTATGAATTTTAATGTAAATATATGGTATGCAGGATATCTGATACACAACCACCAAATGGGTCATGACCTCAAGTTGAGAACTGCTGACCTACAGTGTGATAGGCCTTTTCACAACGATTATTAATCAAGAAAATGTCCTACAGATATACCTGTAGACAATCTGATGAAGGGATTTCCTTAATGGAGGCTCCTCCTCCCATATAACTACAGTTTGTGTTAAATTAACAAAAAAGTCACCAGGATACCACTCTTCTTTTTGTTCCCAATTCCCAGTGTAAGTTTTGCAAAAAAACAGGAAGTAATATGCTATGCTGCCTTGAAATTTTCTCCACAGATACATTAGTCCTTTACTGAAAGTTTTGGGGAAAAGAACAAAGTATATGTATGGTCTTTGCCATGTGTCAATATGACATCTATTGCAAGTTTTAATAGAATCCTCATTCCCATCTGAAACCCACAAACACAGTTTTTATTCTCTCTAGGCTTTTACTGGCATTCTGGTCTTTGGGACTCCCAGCAGAATCATTCATTAGTCTCTCCTTATAGCATTCTTCTCTTCCCAACTTCTTCCAGTGTTTCCAAGTTCCACCAATAAGCTGTCTCTAAAAGTGTCCGAGGCACATCACCAGGGAGTCACAGCATGACTACATTTCTCAGTTAGACTTTTCATTGTGATTATAAATGCATGAGAAAAACAAGGAAGGAAAGATAGATCTTATGAACACTTTCAGAGGTTTTAGCTCATAAAAGTAGGGAGGGTGTAGTAAAGCAGAGAGAGCATCTTTATTATGGCCAGGAAGCAGAGATAGAGGTAATGCCTGCATTAGTGGATATCTGATATGCAACCACCAAATGGGTCATTTCCCTCAAGTTGAGAACTGCTATCCTACAGTGAGCTGGGCCTTTTCATGTTGGTTATTAACCAAGAGAATGTCCTGCAGATTTCTCCCTCTCCCCATTTCATTCCATCTGGACCCTCAGCATATGGAATAGTTGTATTCAGGTCAGGTTTTCCTGTTTAATCCTCTCTGAAAATACCCTCAAAGGCAGATGGAGGGCTGTGCTCTACCAATCTGCGAGCTTCTCAGCTCCATCAAGTTGACAGTCAAGATTAAACATCGCAAGTAGATATATGGGTTATGCATCGTCCAAGAAACATTTTACACGAAGGATGAGTAAAGAGAGGATATTTACTCTAAACATGGGGTATTTGTGGTTCTCCAGACGATTCTGGTTGAGGAAGCAGTCTTGAAACACAAGATTGTTAGGCAGAGAAGAAATTGGCTTGATCTTTTTGACCATACAGGTAAGATATGGAGCCAGTTGTTAGATATCATAAGTTTACAAATAGCAGTGTTGCAGAAGGAAAGGTGTTCGAGTTCGTCAGAGTTGAAATAGTGAGGCTTAGAGGGTAGCAAGTACGCTGACATTGGAGGGAATCAGATAGACAGCCAAGATACATGATTTAGTAGCATGGATCTAGTATTGAGGATTCCTGTATCAACTTGAGTAATTTTGAGGTGATTTTTTTTTTTTTTTGGTTTTTCAAGACAGAGTTTCTCTGTGTAGCCCTGGTTGTCCTGGAACTCACTCTTATAGACCAGGTTGACCTCTATCCCAGAAATCCACCTGCCTCTCAACTTGAATAATTTTTAATGTTAACCTGTTCCTAATTTTGAGTCTGAGATTTTTATGAAGTGCTAATCTGTATAAAGGAGCTTCTGAACACAAAATGCACATTGTGTCTCCCATCCTGCTCAAAATTTGTCACAGTACTCCCTTTGTCAGTGAAATTATGTATAAATTTTTAATTCTTTTTTTTTCCTGGGCTGTGTATAACTTAGCCTTAGCCATTGCTATTACTTTGTGCATGATTTGCCAAGTTGGCTTCTACTAAACAATATTTCAGAACCAGAAAAATGTTTTGTGCCAGAAAAATAGATTTGGGGCATGCTGACATTGAATCTTGCCACTGAGACTTCCAATCTACATTCGAATGCTAACAGCTTTGAGAAGTTTGTTTGCCTCTTTGAGTTTCCCACACATGTGACCACAGAATTCTTAAACCATCTCCCACAGCTTCCCTCCCAGCAGAACAGTTTTTCAATTTGTCGTTTTTGATTGTCTTCTGTTGCCCTTAATTGCTTTGGCATCTCTTTTCTGACTCCCCTGTGTTATTTTTCCTTCTTTCAAATTCATTCCTAAATCAAGAGTAGGGAATCGGTGAAAGAGATAATTAGACTACAGAATTATAGAAGTTGTTTGACAGTCCACGAACCATTCCCTTAACCTCAGAAAAATAGGAAGACAAGAAACACAGAAACTGAAGAGAACAAAAGGACTTGTCCTTTCTTTGTAGCCTTTTTGAAGAGGGTTCTTTGTTGTTTTGGTTGTTGTTGGTATTTTTTGTTTCTGTTTGTTTTTTGCTTTTGTTTTTGTTTTGGAGTAGTTAGTGACAGGGTCAAAGGAATTATGGTGAGAATTTATTTTTGTAGTCTATTTTGAATCATTTTGAAATATCCTATCTCCTTATATATAAGACTGTCTCAAAGTATTAGTATTTGTCCCTGAATCATTCATATGAACCATGAATATGTATCTAAAGATATCTGCAGTCACAGGCAACTATTACTTATTGAGAGTAATAATAGCCAGAGGGTATAGCTTAATGATTCAAGATCCAGCTTTTTATAAAGAATCTATGTAGTCTCCCTAGAAACCAAGGATCAAATCTCATCAGGGTCAACTTAGCCCTTTTTATAATAGATAAATTGAATAACATGCTGTTTAATTTGTATGTGTATTATTATTGAATGAAACTATGATGAATATTTGGTCTGCATACTCAATGCATTACTATTACATTGGTAAGTAATCAAAATTACATTGTTATCAGTTTATCTAATCTTGAGTAATTATGGATACCTAAGAAACTTGAAAATTCTGGTGTTACATAAGATTGTTTTTGTTTTTAATTGGAAAACACAAATTTGTTAATGTGTGATATCTTTCTGGCTAGTCTCTCTTGTTTTTTTATCTCTTAAGTAGAAAAATTTTTGGTTAGTTGATAATATATTCAATTTCAACATTCCCTATGTTGCAAAGCAGTTTTCTAGGTCTTAATTAGAACGAGAAAATTGTGTTTTAAAAGTATTTTTTGCCATTTCTTACAACTTTATAAATTTTCTCAAGACCTAAATGATCATTTTAGAAAAATTGGGAATATAGACATGAGTTTCCATGGTAAAAGTGTCTTTAGAACTTTGGTGTAAATGCATCCTCTACAGAATAAACAGACCCTATTGTTTAAAGAGAAATTTACCACTGGTGCTAATTTCAGGGCTAGCTAGTGTCAGCTACTAGTTAGTGTTCTTTCAGCTACTTCCAGTGTCTGCATCTTTATTGCCAAGTACCAAAAATTTGTTTCAAGAGGTAGTTCAGTTGTTTTCTTGCTATCGGTGTTCTAAGTACTTTCTTGAAATATTTTATGTATCTCCTTATTATAGTGTCTAAGAATGGGATTGTTAAGTCACAGGAAATATTTCTTTGCTATTTCTAATTCATTTTCTTGAACGATAGTATATCAGTGTGCTACTCAATGCTGTAACAAAGAACCACAGACTTGATGGCAACATTTTCTGTTGTTGTTGTTGTCTTGTTCTGGAGACTAGAATCCAAGTTTAAGGTGCCAACAAGGCTAATCTATTGGGTAGGTGGTCACTTTTTGCATATGACTAAAAGGTGATGGGAGGGTTAGTACCTTACCCCTTTTAACTCATTTAACCTTAAATAATCCTGTAAATTATAGTCAGGAGATGGCATTGGACCTCATAGATTTCCTAAATATGACAGTTTGCACTTTAACTGTTAAATTTTTGGGAGAAAGTTTAGTTTATAAAAAGTGACATTGTCATTCAACATCAGCAAATGGAAATTCTCATTTACATCTTCCTACAACCAAATACACATAACTGCACTCATGTGTGCACACAAAGCATGGGCACATCACTACTAATGTTATAGAAATGATGCTGTTTTGCTTCCCATTTCTTTGAGCCTTGGTTTCAGAAAACAAGGGGTGTGTGTGTGTGTGTGTGTGTGTGTGTGTGTGTGTGTGTGTGTACATGAATGTTGCTAGACAGGTTGTATAAGTGCTCTACCACTGAAGTACATCCTCAGCTCTTAAAACTTAAAAAAAAAATTCTTGTACCAGGCATGGGGAGGTGACTCAGTATATAGCAGCAGGCCTACATGTGGCGCACAGACATGCACACAGGACAACGCTCATAGGTATAACATTTTTTGAAATGTTGCTGAGTTTTCTATTCTTATACTTTGATCATTTTCCTTCCTTTTTTCTTTTCTTTTCTTTTCTTTTCTTTTCTTTTCTTTTCTTTCCTTTCCTTTCCTTTCCTTTTCT
>JADRCD010103090.1:0-10971 GCA_019843815.1 Montemys delectorum | reverse complement strand
GTTTGTTTTTTTCAAGACAGGGTTTCTCTGTATAGCCTTGGCTGTCCTGGAACTCACTCTGTAGACCAGGCTGGCCTCAAACTCAGAAATCTGCCTGCCTCTGCCTCCCAAGTGCTGGGATTAAAGGCATGCACCACCACTGCTTGGCTCCTTCCTTTTACTTGAGTTTGTTCTTAATTGCTAGAGAAATAATTTTTGATTTGAGTGTTTAACTGTTTTGTGTTTTGTCAGGCAATTTGCTCTTGTACAGAAAAGGAATGATATATTTAAACATTATTTATCCTTTGATATTAATCCATTATTTACCTTTAAACACAGCAAAGTATACAGGGTTAATAATAAATGAGTTTCCATATTAATGAATCATATCTTTAATGCTCACCATACATGCATTAAAGTCTGTTTATAGTTTGGATGTATTGATTGCTGGCAGTAAAATATAGTAGTGGCAAGGTTAATCCAAAAATCTTTTCAGATAGTATTTACTCTGAATTAGCAAGTTCATCCCTGATTCCCAGAACTGAAATCCCGTAAGATGTATACTGAGACTTCTGTTGGCTGAGTAGCTTTGGCAATGGCCGTATCTTATATCCCCTTCCTAGTGGTTCATAGTAATCATCAGGGACTGAAAGTTTCCGTAAAGCCCTGTAATGAATTTGTTTTAGCAAACCACAACCAATCAAAATATAGAGCTCAGTCCCAATGGATACAAGTTGAGTAGCTATAGTGTAATATTGCAATATAAAAAGTCATATTAGCCTAATCCATAGAACTTGTTGTGATATCATTTGTACAGGCATTGTGTATGTGTGTGTGTGTGTGTGTGTGTGTGTGTGTGTGTGTGTATCTTCATGGAATGTTACCATTTGTAGACATATGGAACCATTGTTTCCAGAAGTCAGTTGTACTACCTCTAGCTACATACATTCATCTACTCTAGTTAGCATCGGACAAACATTGTTCCATTTTATTCTCTAATTATATCCTTTAATGGTGTAACCAGGCATAGTGGCCCATCCTTGTTATTACAGCATCTGGGAGGCCAAGGCAAGAGGATTGCTGCACATTTAAAGCCATCCTGACCACATAAGTGAGTTCTAGTTTGGCATGGACTAAAGAATGACACCATGCCTCAAAAACATGTTATACAAACGGAAGCAAACTAGACATAACTTTCGTGATTGGATTTTTCACTCAGCATAATTCTCTGGACTCCATGGTGTTTTATGTATAAATAGTTCCTTCCATTTTATTGTTGAGTAGTGTTCCATGGGAAAACAGAGCAGCTTGTTTAACTTGTCATCCATCAAATGACACTTAGCCCACCTCTGTTTTACTTGGACCTATTAATACCCTATATGAATGGTGTTCTAAAGAATACTGGTTTGATTGGAGGACAGAAAAAATACAAACGTTGGAAAGTCTCTTTTACAGAAATGATACAGTTAAAGAAGTATCTTATCTTAAAAGATCTTAAAAGGATACATTTTAGAAATTAAGCTCTTTATTATTTCATTTAGGAATTTCAAAGACGCTGTAATACTTTGATTTCATTGATTGAAAAAGAAAATATGGAAATTGAGGAAAGAGAGAGAGCAGAAAAGAAGAAACGGGCAACTAAAACTCCAATGGTAAAATTTTCAGCATTTTCCTAACTTTTAGGTAGATCTCATTTTTTTTTACATAATTACAAATGTCTATACTATGTTTAATGCTGGGTTTTATGAAATGCTAATTTGTTTTAGATCGAAGAAGAATCACATTATAAATGTACTTCTTTTTTGTTTGAAGAATATGTGGTTAGGAATTCCCTTGTTACAAGACTCAGTATTTAAGAAATTCCTCATAAATTAAAGCAGAGGCATAATACAAGTGAGATCCTAAGAATTGAGACTAGGTCGCCGTGGGGGCAGCGGAAGGTTAGAGTAGGGATGGGATGGTGTGAAGACTGAAATCTGGAGTTCTGAGTTGATCAAATACGTTGTTTGATCTTTGTGGAACTGTGTATACAAGTGGGAACCCTGAGCAGACAAGATAGCCTGTTTTGGCAATAAGTTAACTGCTGGATAAAAATGTGATTTTAATCCTGTTGGGTTGCTGTGATACCAATGATTCAAAGTATTGTTTGAGTGTGTTAAATAGTCCACCATATTTCATCAAATCTAAGATGCTTTCTGTTGTAAGACACAACTTTTTTATGCCACTAAGAGATATGATGCCAAGTATCATCTGTTATCAGTTGTAAGATACATCCTGATGTCAGAGATGCTAATGGGGAAAAGAAATGTGTGTCATAGAAAATATGAAATATGGTGTGTTAACATTTATCTTAACATTATAAAATAACACTCACAAATAAAATTTCCCCAGAAACTTTAAATATTAAGTAGTTCTTTAAGATAAAAGTACATTTATAAGCCATGTGTAAGTAGATACTTGATGACTATTTTTGATGGATATTTTATGTCTTTTCATAAAAAGAAACACCTTTAAAAGTTATTTTACATTGGGTTATATAGTTTGTTGGGCTATATAGAGCATTAACTGTGAGTCTAACATTGAAGTGAATATTCATGTTAAATTTTTAATGCATTTACATCCTAGATTTAACATTGTTGGGCCATTTAAAAGTGTGCATATTGGAGCAGAACATTAAATCTGTTTCCATTTTAGTCACAGAAAAGAAAAGCAGAGTCAGCTACTGAGAGCTCTGGAAAGAAGGATGTCAAGAAGGTGAAATCCTAAAGCCTAGAAATAAAGTTTTAAATGGGAAACTGCTATTTTCTTGTTCCCATCTTCAAATGCTAATTACCAGTTCCAGTGTATTCATGGTACTCTAAGGAAAAGAAAAGGAATAATCTTTGGTTTTGATTTCTTGCATATTTTATATATTTTACAATGCTTTCTACCTGAAATGTGTAGCTTTCTATTTTATGCATTCTAGTATTTTGTGTACTGTATTTTGTGCATTTCATGTCTTCATCAAATTCCTCTCAGTCCTTGTTTTTTTGAAGCTTGTGCTGAGGTTTTAGCTTTTCTATGTTTTCTATGCCGCTGCTTTGAAAGAGAACCTAGATTCTATAGCTGTACTATTGTTGTTTCAGACTTTAAATTTATATGGCTGTGGAAAAATGAATTAAAACGATTTGAGGAGAAAGACTTTTCACTTCTTTGTTGCTTTCTTTTCTATTGAGTCTGGGCTTGTGTGTGTGTTACTGCATAGTGTGATTAGCATAATAATTGTTTCTTTGAGGTCATCTAAATACTTTTTCCCAAGGAAATAAAGGGTGAGAAAAGAAAAAAAAATCTTAAAAATAAACCTGAATATTTGATACTGTGCTTGCTGTCAGTGTGCGTTACATTTAAATTATTCTCTAAATATTCAAGTGGGAAAAATATAATAAAGGACTGTCTATAAGCAATGTAATTATTTCCTGTTTTTTGTACAGTAGAAAGCAATTGTGTTTACTGAATTGTATTGCCCACTGCTATGTATTTTGGGTAAAAGTTAAAACTTTGCTTGCTGATTGGTTCATGATCATCTGTCCCATAGATCTAATACAGAGGACTCTAGGTATAACATACAGATCTAGTTACAACTCAATGATAAGATGACGACCTAAGTGCTGTGCATTGCGGAAGAAAGGAAGCTGTTTCATCAGGGTTGTCTTCATGTTCACATAGCAAGCTCAGAGCATCAGGGGTTTTGAAAACCAATAATTTGTTTCTTGCTCACACTGCAAATCCCATTCAGTTTGGAAGAATCCGATGGGAAGGAATGTGCTTCACACAGTCACTCAAGGGTCTAAACTGAACTAAAGTTCTGCTGTTTTATAGTTTATCCATCTGGGGCACACAGGCTTTTCACCTGTCACTGTACGGGAAGGATAAGGGACTGGAGAATTTCATACAGGCTCTTTACTGCTTCAGCCCAGAAGTGACACATGTCACACCTACTTAGATTACATTGTTCTCAGCTAGCCACATGACCTTGTGTATTTCCAAGAGAATAAGCAAATGTAGAGGAACCAATGCAAATGGTTATATTACTCTTTTACTAACTCATGCTGTGACCCACAAACTGCAATTCAGAGCAATTAAGCTTCAAATCAGATTTTGGGATTTTCTACTCAAATGAGTTGGAAAGCTGCCATCAGTCACCAGAGTTGGAGAACATGATACCCGGAAGTTCATTTGATGCCCTCAGTTTATTTGTATTAGAGAAACCTTTGTTTGTTTGTTTTATGGGAGGGTAAAGATGAAGGGCGGGAACATGGGAAGTTGGAAATGTAAGTCTCTACATCTTATTCTTTGTTAACTCAAAGTGGTTAATATATAAGCTGTATGTGTCTGCTGTAAGGAAGAAAATTGGCAGGTAAGTTCTTCAAGCTTTATCATGAGGCTATTTTCTTGGTCTATAGCATGGGTGGTGGCATCCAGCTCTCGAAGACTGTCAATGAAATCTTGAGATGTCATCCCTAGAAACTTGTGTAATGGTTTTATGTAAGAGTTGCAACCACACACTATACATGGTGAAGCATGTCTTTTGTACTTAAAGATAGGTGGTTCCATTACTGAACTTAAGCCTTTTAAGAAAACCACCTATACAGTGATCACCAGATGATAGCACAAATCTAAATAATGTCACATTGAGTGCATTGTAAAACCCCTTTTACTTGTGAAATTTACCAAGAAACCAAACTGGCATGGACAATTTTAAAATTCCAGTAGAGAAGTAACATTTCAAACAAGAGGTCTAGACTTAGGGAATCATATCCCTAGAGGTGGCTGCCATGTTCCAGAGAGAAAGATGCAGAGACAGTTTGCCACATCAGCTGCTTGAAGGCCAGGAGAAGCAGAACAGAATGCCACATATGCGCATGGAATTTTATAAGAGCACAATGACCCCACCCTTGGCTCTCTAGCAACAGCATTCTAATTGATTGCCAACCCAGTTCTTTGTTTGGAAAGTGTGAAGGGATAAGGGGGGAGGGGTTGAGAAACATGGACCCTTAGGAGTCTTCTTCACCCAAAGAATCTATCCTGAAGACAAGGGCTGATGAGGTCCCCAACAACAGCAAGGTTTCTATAGGGCCCCTCGTAAAGTACCCATCTCCAGCTCTGGCTTAATTGCCTTACTCTCACACAATGGTGCTCAGTCATTGCTTCCTCATCCTTATTCTTTGGATCTCCTTGGTGCACAGTCTGATTCTATATTTCTTTCTATGAAAAAATGCTCATGAAATTTTACACTTTGAGGCCCTCTGTATATCACAGTTTACTAAATAGAATATTTACAGCTACATTGCTCGCCATGATGCATGTTTTGATTAGAAAGAAAAGATCCGCCATTTAACTGGTAGAATTAAGCACTATTGCTGAAATAAAATGCCATTTCCACAAGTTTTGTCAAAGGTTTGTCTGTGTGGCCTAATTGTTCCCCCTATTAGCAGTATGTAGGTTTCCCTGCCAGGTGTCCAGGCCCATGGTTATTAATACTGAAGTCCACATTGCTCTCTCTCCAGGTGTTTTTTACCAGCTCCTAAAAACCTCAAATTGCTACCAGATTACTATTTTCTTGTATCATTTATCATTTTGCTACTCTTCACAATGTTTTCTCAGGTCAGCTTTCTCTTTGGTATGGTTTATTCCTATTCCCCCTTCCTTCACTGGGGTTACTTATGAGCTCAAGCTTGCCTGCAACTTACAGCCCTACTGTTTCAGCACACTTGGCCCTGGGATCAGTTCCTAAATACATGTACTGGGGTCGGAATTGTTGTTCTTAGGTTCTGCTTCCAAGGGAACTCACTATAAGACATCTTACAAAGATAGCTCTTCCTTGCCCTTAGTGAATTCACAAAAAGCTGGAAGATGTGTAAGGCTAAGGAAAGTAGTGACCAGCTAATGAATCCCAGATCTGTTCTTGTAATCACTGTAGTCTGAGAAGAGTTACTAGGCAATATGGCTGCACTGGGACAGGTACAATATTGGGTACTACTTTCTATTGACAAAACATTCTAATAGCATCAATAGCTGTAATATTGGAAATTAGACGGTACAGGTTACAAGATACCCAAGGGTTTGGTAAGTCAAAAGCTGGTGTCCAGGCTACTGTATCAAAGTGTTCTCTATGCTAGCTGGCACTTTTTTCCAATACCAGTGGTGTATTGGACCAGGACTTGGACTTTTTTTGAGATAATTTTGAGTGAAAACATATTATTTATTATTATTTTTGACAAATTTATAGAAGCAAGAAATAGTAGATAATTTTCCATTGAACTCTGCTTGTGTCCTTGTAGACTGCAGAGCAGAAATTTGGTGAGATGATCAATTGCAAGATTTAGTTCTTATAAACAACATACCCAGTCTAATTATTATTAGTTATTAATTTTATTTTTTTTATTTACATCACAATTGCTGCTCCATTTCCCTCACTCACAGAATTTCTCCATCCACTGACCCTCCCTTCTTCTCTGAGAGGTTGGGGACTACCCTGGGTAACCCTCCCCCCAGTCTGATGCATCAAGTCTGCAGGATTAGGTGCATCCTCTCCCATTGAGGCCAGGGAATACATTCCACAGACAAACTTTAGGGAGATCTCCTGCTCCAGTTGTTGGGTGACCCACATGGGGAATGAGCTGCACATCTACCACATATGTGGACCTTGCTCCAGCCTACATATGTTCTTTGGTTGGTGGTTCAGTCTCTGGAAGCCCAAAGGATCCAGGTTAGTTGACTCTGTTGGTCTCCCTATGGAGTTCCTATCCCCTTCAGGACCTTCAATCTTTCCCCTAGCTCTCCCATGAGAGTCCCCAAGCTCTGTCCAACGTTTGGATGTGGGTATCTGTCTCAGTCAGCTGCTGGGTGGAGCCTCTAAGAGGACAGTCATGCTAGACTCCTGTCTGCAAGCATAACAGAGTATCAGTAATAGTGTCAGGAATTGGTGCTTGCCCATGGGATGGATCTCAAGTTGGCCTGGTTATTGGTTGGACTTGGCCTTTTTTTTTTTTTTTGTGACATGGTTTATAAGCAGTAGAGAATTCTTGTGACACTTGAGTTTTTTCAACCAGTGCTCTGGTGAACAAATCATTTGTTTTTCTGTTGGGAAAATTATATAGGCTTTTGTAGTCAGATCCAACCTAAACTATTAAATTAGCTTTAAACTTTGCTTTCCATATTTTCTATAAGACCTGCCTTTTTGTACCTTTGATATTTTCACTGTTATATAAATGTTAGAATTTAATAATATGCTAGATTAGTAAATAATGTGGGCTGCTTTTGAGGGTATCTGTACTTCTCTAATATGTTGATAGTAAGCACTAATCATATCCAACTCTTTAACTTACATCATAAATATTGTTTTGAATTAATGTTATCTCCTTCAGGAGACAAAGCCTGTTTTGACATATCCAAGACAGAACAAGGTCTTTCCATAAGGCCCAGCTCGACTAGACAATTTGGTATCTTACTAATCACCATCAATGACTCTGGTACCCTGGTTAGTCCTCTTATAAAATAAATGAAAAGTTCCCAAGTTTTGTTTTTATGTGCTGGCTGTTTAGTTTCGTGTTGGCAATCAGACTTGCCAGACTAGAACCATTAGTCTTTCATTTGCTAAGATTTCCATGGTATTCCACCCTCTGCTTCCCAGCATGTGTTATCTGCATGGTTTACAATGGAGTAGATGGCCTCCATTCATTACAATTAAGTGTGAGATTTGAGTATATCATTGTGAGTATATCAACAAGTCTTTTCATATGTCTTTTCTGGTTTCTAAGATCCCAAACTTTCTTCTTTTTCTCTATTTCCTAATCCCTTTCTTTTTGTCTCTTATAACTTCTAAAACCAAACCATCCCCTGGACAAGCACGTTTGTTCATTTAATAGATCCTATAGCTACTGCTTACTAATGAAGTGTCTTTAAGTGTGTTTAGGTTAACCTACTTCTCAGAGCAAAGGCATTCTGGTTTCTAGCCATTATTTACTGTCTCTCTTGCTTTGGGTCTTGTTTATTCTTCCATTAAGTGTCCTTCTCCATCTCAGTCCATGAAAAGTGCTCAGTCCATTTTGTTAGTGAACTCTCTGTCCCTGTTTCCAGTGGTTGCATTTAGGTTTTGAAATCCACAATCATAAGTAGGCACTTGGCCAAGATTCTTGGTCAAGAAACAGTTAAAAGGAGTCTATTGTCAACTGGTTAGTCCTTGCAGTTCACTAGTGGTTCTTTTTTGTTAAATCTGTTCTTAAGAAATATGTAGGTTAAGGTTTATACACTGACATGAGAACATCTTCTGGGGAACGGACTTAGGAGACTATATTGTGACACTCTAAGATTTTATTGCATTGCCAGTTTTTCCACATCTCTGAGCACAGTTTAAAAGAAAAACAATCTGACTTTGCCATCTAGTTGATTACCAGAGTAGTACTTTATGATTCAATAGGCCACATGTATGAGACATTGTTATTTTATTTATATGAAAAAGACTTAGCTGATGTGGAATCTTGTTGCTCTTGCAGGTTCAAATCATGGTCAAGGCAGTCTTAGCTTCTTAACTGTCATGTTTTCATGAAAACTGACACCTGTCAGGTATACACAGGATTACATCCTAGTATTCCACCACCAGTGATTCATGTATGAGGGTTGTCTCGTCTCTGTAAACTTATTTTCCAAAATCAATGCCAGGGGCAAATAGTTGCTCTTGCCTTCTTAGATCAAGTGTGTGTGAGTGATGGAGATGAGTTCCAGATACTGTTAAGGGATAAATCATGGTGATAACCAGCCCAGAGAATATTTGAGTCCTGTGTTATCCTTACCATCCATTTTTATTCCTCAAAGGATACATGTGCCCAAAGGGTGACACATGAAGCACATATATTTTATTAAGTAGGACATTAGCCCCAAACCTTAGTTCAGCACTCTACTGATCTAATTTTGATCATTAAGGGGGTTTAGGATGATTGCTTGGAACTCAAAACCGAAAAAGGATGAGTATTCCCTTAAGCCAAAAATCAACTTTCTAAATTTGCTGTTCCAGCAAGAAAAATAATCATAGCTACCAGACCAGAATAGAGATTTCCTATCTATATGTGCATTGCTTACATATTTTCAAGACTCCATACACTATAAATTGTTATTCAGTGTCCAAGGATATTGCTAATCATTTCAGTACTCTTCTGCTACTTAGAAAGTAGCTGGATAGTGGACCAGAGAGGATCTTTGGACTTTTGATTTCCTTTGGAAATCATTCTGGTCACCAAACTTAGACTGCTCAGATTCTGTAGTAGGGTCAGTTTCTACAGCTCATGGTTGATTATACACTCCTATGTGGCTAGAACATTGAATAAAATAGAAAGTATCACAAGAAGCATGCTAATATAAAAGTACAATTCTGAGGATTGAATCCAGCCAGGGCTTTGCACATGCTCAGTAAGTATTGAGTTACACCCCCAGCCTCCAAACTCTCCACTTGTGATGAGAACTGTGTCCTTTACATGAGATTTCTTACTACATATTGGTGTGTGT
Organism: Montemys delectorum; assembly: GCA_019843815.1. Lineage (NCBI taxonomy): Eukaryota > Metazoa > Chordata > Mammalia > Rodentia > Muridae > Montemys > Montemys delectorum. The sequence continues at coordinate 1,452 of JADRCD010103090.1, read as the reverse complement.
GTAGTGTGTGTGTGTGTGTGGGGGGGGAGGGAATGTATGGATGATACTTTCACTGAGCCCGAGTCCTTGTGAACAATGTTTTACTGTATATCAATGCCAGTATTTTGAGTCTTTTGAGAGATGGCAACTGCTACTGGTCACCATACCTGCAGAAAACAAGTTCTTTTATAAGCTACAACAAACACACATCTGCTGCAATTTGAATATGCCTGGGCTTTGAAATAGATTGCTTTGTTGTTTTTTTCTTGGAAAATCAATCTAAACTATGCATATATAATTTGCATGGCATAATTTTCCCCTGTGGTAATCTTCCATAGTGCTAGGTAGATACTGTGACATGGCAAGCTGCACTGTGTGTGACTCATGGACCTGCAACCTGGGATTGTGTTTGGACTGTCTATACTGAAGGCAAATACCTTGAATTGTATTCAGAATTGTTAACCTGAGGCTTTGACAATTGTGTTTGCTTCGGCTTTACTTTACTTAGAGTCTCTATCAGATTTTTTTGAATAGCAAATCACTCTAATCTTCAGTGCCTCAAAACAATATTTAACTTGTAATTTTGTTAGGTTGGCAGTTTGGATTAAATGCAATATGTCACGTATTCAGTTGCCTAAGGTTTTTTTTTTTTTTTTTTTTTTTTAATGCATCCACAGAAGACCTTATGAGTTGAAAGGGGGTATTAAATGAAACTCTGAGGAAAGTTGAATGATTATAACTCAAGTGGACTGTATTCTGAGTGGAGGAAAGTTCAAAATGCAAACCAAAAATGCTTCGGCAGTCAAATGGCAGGGTCAACCTAGGTTGTCTTCTTTTGTCTGAAAAGGCCCTGAAGTCCAGGCTAGCAATCAGGTAATCCCTTCTGAGGCACGAGACTTCCAACTCTGGTGTCCAAGGGGTCTGCTTCAGAACAAGCTTTCACACCTCCCTATGTCTGCTACCAAAACTCTCAAGGTCTGTGATCCCCTGATTGTCATTTCATTGTTGTTTGTACTGTGGCTTTATTGTCACCTGTTATGACTAAATCGATGTGTCCAGGGGCAAAGCATCCCTCTCATCTCACTGACTCCTAAGTGAGATCCTTACAGAGGCCACCATTAAGTACAGGTACTGTACTAAAACCTATTCTAGAAGTTAAACACTTCAGTTCTTTAGAAACACTATTCGTGCATATCCCACCACCTCATAGATTCAGTCCTGTGTCTGTCAGACTTCAGTGCCTTCCAATCCTTTTTACTTACTGATATTTGATAATCAAAAGCTTTTCTGTGTTGTATGCCCTGTCCAGAGAAGACTCTGCATACCCCAATGAATGTTCCCATTTTAGTCACTCATTCAAATGTACTTATACATCTGTCATTCATGCATCTATTTATTCTTTCATACATTAATTTCTAACTAGACCTTAGATCAAACCCCTTGAGAGAAGGGGTTTTGCCTATGACCACTTTT
>JADRCD010103086.1:3434-16893 GCA_019843815.1 Montemys delectorum | reverse complement strand
ACCACAACAGAAAATTAAAAATGGAAAGGGATGTTATCATAGGAACTAGAGGGTGAATAGATGATTTTGAAGCTTGTAAAACTAAGTTCTAATGTGTCCAATAGTATACATTCTTATATCCTATAGCAAATAAGAATGTTTTATAAAATAAAGTGCGTCTTTTACTGTGCTAGACAATACTCTTAAATATTACATATAATGTGTACATTCAAAAGAATACTTTATCTTAATAGCAGGAAGAAAAAATAATTGAACAAGTGTATGATTTGAACTCAATCACTATGTCAATGTAAAACAGGGGTTTTGGGTTTCACTGCTGTTTCTCAGATAGGGCCTCATTATATAGTCTGGGCTGGCCTGGAACTGACAATCCATCCACCTTCCTCTGCCTTCCAAGGACTGACTGAATTAGTGGCATGAGCCACCAAATCTCGCATGATCTAAAGCAAGATTCTTGTAAGCAACTGACAAAAAGAAAAAAGAAATTCTGGGTTGGAGAGATGGCTCAGTGGTTAAGCGCACTGACTGCTCTTCCAGAGGTCCTGAGTTCAATTCTCAGCAACCACATGGTGGCTCACAACCATCTGTAATGGGATCTGATGCCCTCTTCTGGTGTGTCTGAAGACAGCTGCAGTGTACTCATATAAATAAAAATTAAATCTAAAAAAAAAAATCCTTAGTGAAGCACTAGAAAAGGACAGTTTAAAAAGTACAGTTATGGATAGGGGGTTCTGGAGGGGAGACCTGGAAAGGGGTAACATTTGAAATGTAAATATGTAAATAAAGAAAATATCCAAAAACAAAAAAGGTACAGCTATATAAACTCCCAATATCCTTGAGTCTTTCTTCTTAATAAACTTTTTTTTTGGTAATTTTACATGAATGAAAAAAATGAAAAATGAAATATGTAACTTTTTGTCATGTGTAACATACAGAGTGGTCATTAAAACAGACAAAAATCATACAATTAAAGATGTGTCAGACAAGACATGGTGGCACACAACTATAATCTGGAAAAATTATATGAAATAGCTGCTCAGAAAGAACTGGGAAGTTAACTCTAAGTACTATATATAGTCAAACAGTGTAAGTACATAGCACTTAAGAGCCCAAGGCACGAATATCACAAATTTATGGATATCTTGGGTTACACAGCAAGATAGAACATAAGCTTGTAAATCCTTAGATATTAATGGCTACACAGAATAAACTGATTTCCTCTCCTGTACAAACACAAACACACACGGTAGCAAAGATGTCAAGTATATGGTAAAGAGTCACCATTCAGTAGACTCAGGAAGTGAATTAGGAAATCCCTAACATCTGGGACAGGATTGAACATCTAACAATATCAAGCACAACAAGCATGGCTTCTTCCAACTTCAATCTAAACTACTTCTATTCTGACAGGAAATTGCTGACTTTCAAAGTTTGAATGAAAAAGATGACACTTGTCCTTGTTTTTTTCCTAAGTGGAAGTAATTGTCTACTTTGAGAATACTGGAAAATATACTATACTTTTATCATAACCTCCTCCACAGTATCTCAAAACTACCAGCAAAATAACAAAAGACAAAGTATAAAAATAATCAAATATGCCCGGGCAGTGGTGGCGCATGCCTTTAATCCCAGCACTTGGGAGACAGAGGCAGGCCGATTTCTGAGCCTGGTCTACAGAGTGAGTTCCAGGACAGCCATAGCTACACAGAGAGAGAGAGAGCCTGTCTTGAAAAACCAAAAAAAAAAAAAAATCAAATATGAACCATCAAATGTGAATTAAGGAAGTCATTAGGAAGATTTTATGTATTCTACTTCATAATTTTTTCACAATATTTGGAGTTTAAATATCTTCCCCCGGAAACATTTTTTAAAATAAAAGTTTTATTGGAGAAAAATAGAACCACCACACATACACAGGGAAGAGCACAAAAATTCAACCGATACAGAACAACTGAAATTCATAATAACCCAATGTAGTTTGCCATTACTTTTCAGTTTCATAAACAGTTTCCCTTAGTAGTCTGGCTAGTTTTTCAGCTGAAACACCATCAAGTTTTCAGAGAGTTAAGAACTTCACGACAGGAACCCGCTTTCAAGATAATGACGGTGGTATCAAGAGCATCCTAGTAGGAACGAATCTACCTAAAAATTATTTAAAGAGTAACTAGTGAGTGGTGTAATAGTCTCCATATCCCAGAGACCAACACAGGGATGAATTAGAACACTGATGTTGATGGTCCAGTAAACATAACAGCCACATTCCTTGTCAGAAGAGCTCCTGTAAGGAAATCAGGGAGGAGCTGGAAAAAAATATACGAAATAGCTGCTCAGAAAGAACTGGGACATTAATTCTAAATACTATACACAGTCCAAACAGTCAAACAGTGTGCAAGTTGATGCATTAGAGAGAAATAGGCAACTTAAAAAATACAGATAGCTGGCCACAGGTCTTTGAGAATTCAAGAAAACAATAGTAGACGTAAGAGCCCCCAAATCATCTGAGCTGAAGGTATCCCTAACTACTCCATAAAGACAGAGATATATGCTAGTGGAGAAAGCAGTGAAGAAATTTTAATTTAAAAGAACACCAAAACAGTCAGCTCCTCTACCATAATCAATTTCCTTCATGGAAAGAGAAACCAGGAAGCAAAGCAAAACCCTCTGGTGATGAAGAAAAGGTTTTTACTCACAGTTTGAATTTGAAAAACAATACTTTCGTTATTTTCTATGTGTGACCAATTTGGAGACACTTCCCTGAAATGCAAATGCCCAATAGCTATGAGAACTCTTAAATTCAAGCAATTAAAAAAAAAAAAAGACTACAGAACTTTAAGTTGTCAATAGGGAGTGTGTAAGGAAGACAAGGGAGAATTGTATGTTGAGTTTCTCCAAGTCCAGAGGAGTATGAAAGTTAAAAAAAAAAAAAAGAATTTAGTAGAAAAAACTGGAATGCAAATCCTAGGAAACCTCTGACAATTGCCAATCCACCCAAATTAAAGACAAAACAACCCAAACATTTAAAGACTGACTGAATGAAGCATAATGAAAAGCAGCTGGTAAATTTTTACTCCTGCAATTACAAAACTTATTTGTTGATTTTGGTCTCCTGTGATTTTCATACTGTATTCAGTTTTAATAAAAAGTACTGGGCTTTCCCCTCTTACTATGTTCTTGTGGTACAAGATGATCAGCAATTTTTCTATTTTACTAAGTTCCTGTTAATCAGCACAGTGAATGTGGGGCTAAGTCTTATGTACACATCCCAGAGTCATAATGGGAAACCTTTAGGATGTGCATATATAAGGTATGATGGAAGGAACTGTCACCCTACTTGAAATACTTGTTTCCAAATAAGGTTTTTTCCCCTTCAGTGTAACAGAATGCCGACAACAATGAAAACTTACTTTTCAAGGGAAACCACAAAATGGGTGAACAACCAAGTCCAGGGTGGTTTTTCTATTTGATAAATACATCCAGAACTCTGTACAGTAAATAAAATTTGCATGCAGTTTAAGTATCTTTAAATGACTTTTAGGCAAATAAACCTTTTGCTTTATTGATGATGTATAAGAATCACCCTCCCCCTTTTAATGGCCATAGGGATCTCTTCCCCAGTTCCAAAAGGAATCATGAAAACCCAGGTACTTCCAAAGAGTTTTCTGCACATCATACTAAATAACATGCATAGAGTTCAACAACATTCTTCTTAAAGGTTAAGTATTACTCTTTAAAATGGGTATGTTAACCACTGAGAAAAGTCCACGCAACTATTCCCATTACACTGCTTCATTTGGTCATCGGAAGTATAAAAGAAGTCAAATAACATGAGATTCAACAAGTTAGTTTATCCATTGGCTACAACATTATGACAACAAATGTTCCAAGGCCAACATTCTATGCAATATAGTTGTACTGATTTGGGTTTTCTTTATCTCTTTCCATGTAGTCGCGGTCAATTAGGGATTCTATTCTCTTCTTAAGATCAGCAGGCTGTAAGAGAAAGCATATTTTCAATGTAAAATTCATAAGCATTGCGTAAGTCCATCTACCAACATCACATTAAAAAAGCGAACAAAGGCCAGAAGTGACTGCACAGAGGCAGGCAGATCTCCAAGTTTGAGCCCAGTCTGGTCTACATAGTGAGTTCCAGGAAAGCCAGAATGCATGGTGCATGACAAGCCCTGTGTCTAAATTAAATAAACTTAAGTTAAATGTAGCTGGAGCATTGTAAATAAACTTAAATTAAATGTAGCTGGAGCCCTGTAGCATACTTCTAAAATACCAGCAAGTGAGAGGCCAGAGCCAAGAGGAATCAGAGTAAGACCTGCATGGGGTACACAATAAGACTCTGTCACAAACAAACCTGAAATTAAGTAAATAAACAATTAACACATGAATTAAAATGTGTAAGAGAAATTACTGTATGAGCTATATAAAATACTGGACCTACTGGCATAAGCCTACACAATCCTTGCTACTTGGGTAGCTTGAGGAATGTCAATAGTGCATTCATGAAAGTTGGCAAAAAAACAAAAAAAGGGTTGGGGCAGTTAAGGCTTTTACCAGGTGGTATACACTGTACTTGCCTAGCATATGGAAGGGGCCTAGGTTCTATTCCCCAATACCACACATTCACATAACTACAGGAAATTTGAGAAAGTATCACATTAATTCACACCTGTATGTTTCTGGTTTACTATGATTTTAGCTATTTATATAAGTGGTTTAGATCTCTGAATCTTGTAGTTAAGATTTCATTATGACAATTTAGAACATGGTAGAACAAACATGCCTATATTCAGACTCAGCTACAAAGGGAACTGAAGACCAGTCTGGGATGTATTTGACCTTGTCACAAAAAACACCAACAAAGTCTAAGTGCTGGAAAGATGGTTCAGGGCTTCTGAGCTTATACTACTCTTGAAGGGAGTCCGGTTCTGGCATCAATGCCAGGTGGTTCACAAGTACCTGTACCTTCAGCTCAAGGTGGAACTGAGTAGAACTGTCCACACATGGAAATGCCCCACAGAGACACATAATTAGAAAAGCAACCTTTTAAATAAATAGTCTTGCATTGATAATTACACTTAACTCTTGAATGAATGACTCTGACATAAACAAGTATCTCCACAATCACTTACAATACCTGAGATAAAAAGGAAAAGAAATTGAATATTCAATACAGATGCAATTTTTTTGTTAAGATGAGAAAGAGGCTCAAGTAATATTGCTGCCTCAGCTGGTAGCTAGGAGTACATGCACCTTCACACACTAATACATCTGTTTGGCGTGTGTTTGTGAGAGAGTGTGTGTTTGTGCACCTGTGTGCATGGGCATGTTTGAGACAGGGTCTCTCTTTGTAGTCCTGGTTGTTCCGGAACTATGTAGACCAGGTTGACCTACAATTTACAAGGGATCTGCCTTCCTCTGCTTCATTTACTGCATTTTTTTTTTCCGAGACAGGGTTTCTCTGTGTAGCTCTGGCTGTCCTGGAACTCACTCTGCAGACCAGGGTGGTCTCGAACTCAGAAATCCGCCTGCCTCTGCCTCCCAAGTGCTGGGATTAAAGGTGTGCGCCACCACTGCCTGGCTATACTTACTGCATTCTTAAGGGTGTTTTCAACCTTTGGTTTGTTGAATTCACAGAAAATGAAGGACTGATTTTGAAGCCAGCCTTCGAACACAGGAAGACCCTATCCCTAGACCAAACCCAAACCAAACCAAACTGGAAAAAAGGAAGTAAACTTACATCTAACAGCAACAGGTTTAAGGATTAAATTGGTTTCAGTCATGATCAAAGTTCTAGTTATTTCTTATGTCCTAGCATTGCTATAGGTAAAATGATTAGGTGAGCATGTGTGCAGGTGTGGTAATGAGGCAGCAGGTTCAAGTTTGAAGAAGCAGCCTACCTTATAATAGTGGAAGTAACAGCTACTCCAAGTAAAACCTCCATGCATACTAAACTCATTATCAAGTGTTTTATACTTCCTATCTCAATAAACCTCAAAGTAATACTAGTAGGGATGGGATGGGGGGGTCTGTGAAGGGGACACCCAAAAGGGGTATATCGTTTAAAATATAAATGAATAAAATGACTAATAATAAAAAAATAATTATACTAGGAGGTAAGTATATTTATCAATTCCAAACTAGCTCAGCAAAATTAAGTGACTTATCAAAGTCCAAAGTTGCCAGGAATCCTAACAGCCAGGAGTCTAGGCAACCTCTATCAAATGTTTATTACAGACATTTTTAAATATTTTAAAATTTGAATAGTCTAGTACAACACCACGCTGTCTAAGCACCTTTGCTATTGAACATTTGTATTGGACCATGCCCATATATTGACCAATTCGAGTTTACTAGAACCACTGCTATACATTTTCAAAAGAAACAAAAAGTGCTTTACCATTAGGATATAGCCAGAAGCCTCTGTAATAGATTTTAATATTTATATAGGTAACTAAGTATAAGATATAACTCAGTCTAATAACCAAATCTGTCAAATGCCAAGGCATCTCCAGAAAAGAAGAAAGATTCAAGAGATAATTAACTTCAAAAATTTCAAAGTCACATTTACTCACTAAACTTTCAAGTACAGGGAGTGGCCTTTGTAAACTAGTTCTCAATTTTGCTAAACAAAGTTCTTTTTGTGAATCACATGTACAAATATATAAAATGAATACATGTTGATCCAAATGGCTTTAAGCCTTTCATCTATATTTGCAAAATTAGTGTCTAAAAATTAAATGTATTCCCTTTCATCTATAACACGTTCAGTTTAGAGACATAGAAACACCTACTTTAACTGGAAATTTTAGCTGATTGTAGACTTCTGAAACAAGAAGATTATGGCTAAGTGTTTTTCTCATCTTCATAATTCGGACGATTGCAGCATCAATTTGGTATTGTCTATCTTGAAATACTCTTTCTGTAGTGCTTGCTTGTTCTTCAACCTAAAACAAGTTTTCAAATAAAGGCAAACTTAATTAGGAACACAAACTGTGTATTAGGGATATAACAATGTTACTGTTCTAAAGAACCTGACTTATCTAAATGAGAGAAAAAAAACTTAACAGTTCCTTTCTGTTGTCACTACTGCCCTGTACCAACAAAGTAATGCAATATGGGAGAAGAGAAAAATACCAACTTTGAGCACTGGGAGGTAGATTCAGTTGGTCAAGTGCTTTCCCTGCAAACATTGAGGATCTGCTTTTTCAATTTAGATTTTTGTGAATTCATGTAAAAACAAGATTCCTGGTACCTGATGGACAGCCTGCCAGCCTAGCTAATTAGTGAGTTCTAGGCAAGTCCATGTCAAGAAACAAGGGGGACAGCTCCAAAGGAATAACAGTGGAGGTTGTCTACTGGCCTTCCCTAAAATTTAAAATGTTTATACTCACTGATCCAAAAATTTACTTCCACAAATTCATTTTTGGGGAGGGGGGGTTTAGAGACAGGGTTTCTCTGTGTAGCCCTGGCTGTCCTAGAACTCACTCTGTAGACCAGGCTGGCCTTGAACTCAGAAATCTGCCTGCCTCTGCCTCCCAAGTGCTGGGATTATAGGCATGCACCACCACCGCCCGGCACAAATTCATCTTTTAAAAATGTTTATTTTTATTTCATGTGCACTGGTCTTTTGCTTGCATATATGTCTGTATGAGTGTAACAGATCTTCTAGAACTGAAGTTACAGTTAGTTGTGAGCTGCCATGTGCATACTGGGAACCTGGTTTCTCTGGAACAAGAGGCACTGCTCTTAATCTTGCTGAGCCACCTCTCCATCCCCCATAAAGTCATTTTAAGGAAAAGAACATAGAGATTAAGATTTAAGTATGTTCAAGAATATTATATAACTATTTAGCATTCTGTTGCTTTTTTTAATGTGTATGGGGGGGAGGAATGTCTATTATATGGGGGTGTTTAGGGACATAAGAGGACAACCTTGGGCTTTGGAGCTCAGATGCCTTTCATTTTCTGTTTGAGACAGACTCTTTATCAGCTCGGAACTTTGTCCCATAGCCTAGGCTACCTGGTCCATGAGCCTCCAAGAATCTATTTTACTTTGACTTCCATTTTCTATCACTGAGATTACAGGAATAAGACTCGTATTTAAAAAAAGAATAAAGATGTCCAACCATTCTAGGTTTCCATCAGCAGAGGACTGGTTAACACTACAGAAATGCATCCGCTGTGAAGAACGTAATGACGTGGTCTGTAGGGTAATGAGTGATAATGGAGGCCCTGTTAATCAGAATAGGCCAGACTCAAGACAAATACCACATTCTCACATGTGGAATCCAGATTTAAATGCGCGCACACGACATTGACGTAGAAATGAGTAGTGAAAGAGAAAGGAAAACACAAAATAGCTCAATTTCACTCAGAAATAAAATCTAGGTTTTATTATATATGCATTATGTGTGCTTGTGCAAGAGGCAAGACAACTATTTGGGAGAAAGGACACCATCAAGTGATGGTGGTAGAGGACAGAGAAGAACTGAATATGAGCAAGGAACACTACAAGTAGGGAAATTAAAGTAATAAGGAAGAAAAACAAAGCAAAATTACATTGATGGGATAAGGAAGTAACTCAATGGCAGAACACACATGGTCCTGCATTCCCCATTCCTAGCAATGCAAGAAAAACCCAAGCAAAAAAACCAAACAAAATACAACAAATAATTATGTTGACCATGAACCATATTATTTCATGTGCACTGGTCTTTTGCTTGCATATAAGTCTGTATGAGTGCAACAGATCTTCCAGAATTGAAGTTACAGTTAGTTGTGAGCTGCCATGTGGGTACTGGGAACATGGTTTCTCATGAAAATATTATGCTTACTTTTTGACAAAAAGAAATATATCATCAAATACTGGAATATATTAGGCCAGATATAGGCACAGAAAATGTTGCATGGAATGGTAACATTGAGAAAATAAACTGTAAATTTTTGAAGCGGGAAAGATGGCTTAGCAGCTAAAGAGAATATGAGTTAGATTCCAAGCATCCATGTGGCTGTTCACAATCATTTGTAACTTCAGCTCCAATGGATCCAATGCCAACTTTGTACATGTGGGCCCCAGCCCTGATGTGGTACACAAATGTACATGTAACTAAAACACTCAAGCATATAACTTTTTAATCTGTAAATTCCTACTATAAACACATTTAACCCAGAGAAAGCAAAAGGTTTACCGTTTCTTTCATCTGGATTTGATTGATCTTTATCCTGAATAGCTTGTGTTTGAAATCATCATTACAAATAAATTTGTCACCATCTTCGATATCTTTACCCTTTGGATTTTTAGCCAGAACTCTAGCTTTGCCACAGGCTAGTGATTGCAGTGTTCTTCTTAATTCTCCATCCTCTGAAAAAGAAATAATGGTTAGTTATTTGTTTGTAACTTATTAGCATGAGCACCACATTCAAAGTCACTCTAACTCTGACATTCTCTACTAAACAGCTTTGTTTCCCCCACTGTCACCAGCACCTACTCTTTGTGCTATCCAGTAATATTTTTTTCCTACTTGTCTTCTAAAAGCATATATTATCATCCATGTGGACAACTACCAAAACTTCTGATGCAACATTTCCCTTCTCTTAAGTCAGTCATTAAAAGGACATTTAACTTGGCTGTTTTACTATCACTTGAGTTATGTTGACATTCTCCATTAACCCTCTGCTCCATTGCTAATGTTGGTAATACTAACCTAATCCTATGAAAAGCCTAGAATCATCTTAAACGTTTTCATTCTCCTTCATTGTGCTATACCTCTAGTAATTCCACTGCTGTTGGAAACATTCTACCAGAAGCCTCTCTTTTAGGACTTTGTCAGAATTATCTTCATAGCTTCTAGACTAGAATCTTCTCACGTTCCAGGTGGCTAGTTTTATCAATGCCAAGTAAGTTGTCCAAATAGGTTATTTCTTTTATGCCAGTCTACCTATCTTACCTATTGAATTTTAGAGCTCACCACTCAAAGCTACAACCAAATACTTCGTTCTTGCTACCCACACTAGCCACTCCTATTTTCAATTCTTTTCTCATACTATTTCCTTTATTTCATATGTCTTCTCTCCAATCAAAATTTGAAGGCCCAAATCAAGTCCTACTTCCTTCCACAATCATTACTCGCTTCACTTCACTCTTACCACAGTTATTAGCACTACATACCTATACTTACTAGTTTTGAAATATTAAGAATACAGAGGAGGGGGCTGGAGAAACATCTCACCATTGAAGAAGGTGAGGTCAGAGGACTAGAAGTCAATTCCCAGCACCTAACATGGTGACTCACTATCATCTAACTTAAGTTCCAGGGGATACGATACCCCCTTCTAGACCCCACAGATTCCTGCACATGTGTGATACACACACACACACACACACACACACACACAGGCTACACATAAAAAAATGAATCTTTTTAAAACAAGTATAGAGGATTATTTCCTTAATATGTTCAGAGCTCTGATCACAGTGACTACACAAAATAGAGAACTACAATTGCTTGCTACTGGACAGACACAATACAAACCTATCCCAGTAGCTTGCTTGATTTCTTCTAAACTGAACTCCTCTCCTTCATTAAACATTAGCAGCACCAGGGTTTGAAAAAGAGACACCTGAAGTTCTTTTTTGCCCTGATGGAGAAAAAGCAGAAGTGTTTTTTTTTTTTTTTGCCTATTTTTAAAAACACATGAAAAATATTATCAAGAAGTAATAATCTCTTATAGGAAAACAATTTTTAATTAGAGTTAAACCCAGATGATTAACACTAGATGATTAACATTATCCAAAGTGCTGCATTAGATGGCAGTAGGATATGTAGTGCGAGATTTAGGTGAGTCTACAGAAAACAGGGTGAAGGATTAGTTAACCTATTAATATGTCTTCTATAATCCTTATTAAAACAGAATAAAGTAATGAAAATAAGTCAGTTCTATGTATCATTATAGACATTCATCATAAGCAACAAGAAATTACTATTTGGAATGCATTCTTTGAGATAGGGTTTCCCACAGCCCAAACTAAGACTTCCTTTGTAGCTAAACATGTCCTTGAACTCCATCCAATCTTCCTGCCTCTATCTCCCAAGTGGTAGGATTACAGTCCTGTGTCACTATGCCCCACTTAAAATATATATTTTGACTTGATTCAGATCATTCATGAATAGATGCAGATTTTTTTCCCAATGGATATTGTTTGCCTGTATCTTCCACTCTGTTCTCTAACTTTTAGCCACGTGATTTCCAGTTAAGACAGTATGAACGCTGTGTCCACAGGGAAAGAGAAAGACAGAGGGAAGCCTTTAATTTTAGACGAGGACTAACTCAAACTGTTGAAAAGGTAACTAACCATATTAAAATATCCACAAAGCTGTAATTACCTATCACTATTGCTACACAGGTATCAAGGACACACTTATAAAACAGTAGCTTGAACCTTTCAAACCAAGGGATAAGCTATAGTAAAGACAGATTTGGAAATATCCACTTACCTCTTTAAATTCAGCTTTTAGCACACAGTGTCCCAAGGTTGATTGCCACTGGAGTTTCCTGCCACTGTGTTTGCCTAAGTAAAATGTCTTGAAAATTTCCTGAAGTTTTACCATCTAAAGCAAATAAAATAAGTGTTTAAGCTGTATATGCAATACTACCTTTAGCACTATTTTTTTTTAAAAAAACTACTTACTGAATATATGAAGTAGGGTGTGCATGCTATCATGTGCTAATGAAGGTCAGTTACCCTCTTTCCACTATGTGGGTTCAGGGGGTTGAACTAGGAGGTCAAGCTTGGTGCCTTCACCCCTGGTCTACCTCAATGACCTCCCCCTCAATATCTTAACACCATCTGGACTAGCTTTTGATAGTTTTCATGACTCTATCCAGTAGGTTTCATTCCCTTTAATGTAAGGTGAAAATCTAACCACTCATGTGAAAGTGCTTGGTGATCTTTAGACTCTTTGATCTTCTCTGTCCTTTTAGTTCATCATTCCTTCACTTTGGTGACTTGGGCTTTTATACTGTACTGACTCCTTTCTTTCACTGCTGCTTCTGCCCACATTTCTTTTACAGGTTCCTCTTTTTACCATCTGCTAAATGTGAGCCCTTTCTAAAGTTGAAGCTTTGCCCTTTCTCTTCCTCTTCACCATATTCTTCCCTTACTGAGGGAAATCTACTCCCTGGGCACCCATTATTCTTTCCATAGATTCTCAGTATCTTTCTTTATTCAACATTCTAGGTTTTGGTCCTGAGTAGGACAGTTTCTAAGGTGTGAAGGGATACTCATGTATCCATCACATCCACCAATCCTGCCTTCAGGTGAAGTATGGGCAGGATTTTTTTTAACAGCTCAAAAGAATAAGGGGTCATAAGCTAAGAAACAAAATAACTGGAAAAAATAGCACTCAATTTAGAAATCTAGTTGAAAACTGAAGTAAAAGAATAAAATTTTAGCAGCCACATTTTGTTGCTATATTTGTTGATATAAGCCTTTAAAAGTCACATATTTTCAAATGAAAAGTAGAAAAAAATGTAATTTCTATGCCTATAGCTTAGTTCTAAAACAGTTTATCTTACCTCTGGTGGCAAATGGACTTCCATAGGCACATATGTTGGCCAGTAACCCATTGTCAGGATATTAACAGTTAATTCAATATTGCCAGGTACATTCTGGTTCTGCATATACTATAAGATTAATACATACACAGAGATTATGAGAGTATATATATCATACCACAATACGGACTAAATTACGAATTCCCTTTTTCTAAAAATATATGTGGATACTGACCATCCTGCAAATAAAAACAATTATTAAGACTTGAAATGAAGGCTACACAAAATGCAGGACCCAGGTGGCCATTTTGATATAGTGGCATACAAAAATCCCACGAAAACATCCTAGTGACAACTCAACTTCTCACACACAATTGGGCTGTTATGGCATCTCTTCTCCATTTTCCCCAATGCTACCTTTCATCTCCATGTTTAGAGATCCTACATGGATTAAAACACCTTATAGCAACTCCCATTCCTCACCCCACCAGCCAGCCCAAATCTCTGGTTTTTCCAATGCACCATTCCCTGTTTGAAGGTGATGACCTGAAGTGGGAAAGGAAAAGAAAGGAAAGGACAAGGCAAATAATTCCTGTTCTGTGGCTACTGTAAGATCCATGATCCTACTAATTCTGAACTTAGAGTCTTTCGGTTCCATTGAGCACTTTCAATGCTCTTACTGTCTGACTATAATTCTTCTAATACTAACTTTAGTCTAATACATTTTACTTATGTTTCTGTCTTATTCTGGATGTTAATTATGACTAAATCCTGAAGTAGGTTAAATATACTGGAAATGCATTGATGATCTTTTCCCTATACTGTACTGTTTAAGTTGCCACGAAGTATTTGTTTAAAAACAAAAACAAAAACAAACAAACAAAAAAACCAAC
>JADRCD010103083.1:1941-17905 GCA_019843815.1 Montemys delectorum | reverse complement strand
ACACACACACACACACACACACACACACACACACACACTGAGAGACAGACAGACAGACAGACAGACAGAGACAGAGAGATAGAGACAGACAGAGACAGAGAGAGAGTAAAGAAAGGCTCACTAATCTAGATTCAAGGGAGGTAGTGTTAGAAGGCTTCCTGGAGGAGGTGACAGCTGCTGAGTAGGACAAGACCAGCACGATATGAAAAATAAGGGGAATGAGGCACAGGTGAGGAAGAGGGTATAGGCGAGCATGGTGCCTGAGTAGCCTAGCATAGACTCAGAGAAAAGAGGGCCACAAAGAATAAATGAGAAGGAGCTTTTCCCAGTACCAGTCAAGGGCTGGCCTCCACTTATGGTGCCTGATGTCTCCACACCGTCAGCAGGAAGGCTAGTGAGTCAATAGATACCTCTGTTGTACAAGTAGCTGGGCCAGCCTGCTCCCTGACTCGGACTTCAGCCACCCCTCAACCTGCCTTGACTAACCACCCTGAACTTGACCTGTGGCATCTGCTTCCTCTTCCTGGCTCACTTAGACATTTCCTGGAAAGCAATCTAAATAAAAGGCATTTTGGCAGGTATGGTTTAGTGGAAGGTAGCTTTGGGTCCCTCTGGAGAGTCTTGCCTGAGTCCTCACTATTCGTCTGTAATTAAATTTTAAATGAAAGTACAAGGCTTTTTAGAAAACAGGAACCTGCAACCTATCATTATAACTGAAATCCAGAGAGAAAAGTCAACTTCCCCTGGAATCAGCACTCAGTAGAAGATCCTCTGGTTCTTAGGCCAGTGAGCATCTTATGGACAGCCTCTGTTGTTAAAAAGGACGTGACAGCCTGGCAAACCCAGTGAGTGACAGACACCCATGACTTGAACTTGGAATCATTTCCCAACAGCTTCCTAGATCTGACTCTCCTAATAAACATCCAGTATTCAGTATTTATTATCTAGGCATTCAACAGATGTTACCTGGGCACCTCCTCCAAGACAGATTCCACAGGAGACACTTAGGAGCTGTCATAATCCATTTCTGATGCTATAATAGAATGCTTGAGAATGGGTTGTGTGTAAAGAGAGGAAATTTAATCTGCTCCTGGTTCTGGAAGCTGGAAAGTTAAGAACCTAGCTTCAGCAATCTGCTCAGTTGGGGAGGGGGGCAGGGAGAGCGCCTTTAGGCTGTGTAAGTTCATGACAAGACCAGGTGGGAATGTGCAGAAGTGGGGATTCAACATCAAGAGGCAGTCTCACTTTCCAGAACCTGTCTCACAGGAGGCAACTCACCCAGTCCCATAAGAACTCCACGGATCCCTCCCAAAAGCTTGCTCATCTCTCACGTGCCCACATCTCTCCACACTGTCACACTGGGGAGCACATTTCAATCTGAGCTGCATAGGGGATCAACCGTAGTCCACCAATGTAGTAGCCAAAGGAGGGAAAATACCCAAGTTGAGGAGTTTGCACCCCAACAACAGAGGCAGGCAATAAACTTGAAGATACAGCATGAAAATGATGGTAACAGGGACCAGTGCCTGTGCTGAAGAAGAAGAGGCAAGACCTCACTCCGTGTTGAGGACATATTCAAGGAGACTAGGAATAATGGAATAAGTTAGGGAAAGTGGGAAGGAGGGAAAGGGCTGAATAAAGAGAAAATTCTCTCATATATGTCAAGATGGCGACAACCAAGCAAATTAAAGAAACTCTGCGATCACAGATGCCTGTAGAAGTGGATGTGTCCTAGTTAACTTTAACTGTCAACTTGATATGGTCTAGAGTCACCTTACAAGGGACTCCCAGTTGAAGTAGTGGCCAGATCTCATTGGTTAGTGAACATGTGGCTGGAGCATTATCTTCATTGCTAATTGATATATCAGGGATTTGCCCACTGTGGGCAACACTACTCCCCAGGCAAGTAGCTGGCCCTGGGTTGTCTAATACTGTTAGCTAAGCGGAGCCTGTGAGCAAGCCAGCAAGCAACAGCCCTTGTATAGCCTCTGCTTCAACTTCCTGCTTGAGTTCCTGCTCTGACTTCCCTCAATAATGGACTATAACCCAGAAGTGTATGGTGGTTTGAGTAGGCATAGCCCCCACAGACTCACCTGTTTGAATGCTTGGCCCATGGGGGAGTGGCATGTTAGGAGGTATGGCCTTTTAGAGTAGATGTGAACTTGTTGGAGGAAGTGTGTAGGGGAGGGTTTTGAAGTCTCCTAGGCCCAGGCTCTGCTCAGCGTGGAAGACAGTCTCCTCCTTGCTGCCTGAGGATCAAGACGTAGAACTCTCAGCTCCTTCTCCAGCACCATGTCTGCCTGGACGCTGTCATCCTTCTCGCCATGATGATAATGGACTGACCCTCTGAATCTGTAAGCCAGCCCCATTAAATGTTGTCTTTTATAAGAGTTGTCTTGGTCATGGTGTCTCTTCTCAGGAATGAAACACCAATGCAAAGTATAAGCAAAATAAACCCTTTCCTTTCTAGCTTGCTTTTGATCAGATTGTTTGTCACAACCACACTGGAAAGGGAAATGATGAAAGGCACTGTTTGGGTAAAGGGTCTAATGTTCTTTCTGAAGGGCTTGGCATCAACCTTGCATACCTGTGCCTGAGTTTGGGGCAAGAAGAGGATAGAGGGTTATGTGACTTTAGGAAGATAAACCTAGACTCTTGTCAGGGGATTCAGGACGGCAACAAGGAACTTGTGAGGAGGGCTGCAAAGTGACTTGGACAATATAAGGCTAAGGATCTTCACAGCCAAACCATGCATAGGCTCCTGAAAACCACCATCACTGTTGTAAAGACACCAACAAAAACCAGCGAGTGTATAGGATTGATTTAGAAGTTCCACTCTGGTCCTTTTTTGAGACATAAAATTGTTATGCCATTTCTGTAAACATTGCAGAGAATGCTAGACTATGGAGTCTAAAACGTGATTTGACGGAATAGGAAGGTGAGGTACAGAGAAAACTGTGGTTCGTCCAAGCTCGCTTAGTCTTTCTGTCTTGTCTGAAAAAGCAAAATGGGCCAAAAGGATCTGGATCGAGAGTGCCTCCTCCAGTCCTCCACTCTGTTTAACCACACTGATATTGAAGAAGTCACTGTCCCTCTCTGAGACTTAGTTTCCCCACGTGTCAAGGAAGACTATTGGGCCAGAAACATCTTTGTGATTGCTTCCATCTCTAAGACACGCTGTGTTTTTTTTATCTAATGAGACAAGAAAGCTGCAAAGGAAGGTGGCTTCACAGACTGTGTGTGACCATTTGCTAAAGGAGCTGACAGCTAGCAGCAGGTGGTGCAAGCCCCAGGTGGCTGCAGCAGGAGAGGGCAGGGGAAGAAGGGAATGGCATTAACATTCTGCCTGCCTGCTGCGCTCTTGAACGCACCCTGGGAAGCTGGCAGGGCCTAGATGGGTAGCAAACATGCAAACCCTTTGACTTGTGCAGAGTCAGACCACATAAGGGCAGCCACGGCTCCCTGTTGCCGTGACAACTTCTCTAGATTTCACTCATTTTCCCAACATTCAGCTCCCAAAGCAGTGTCCAACTGACCTAGGAGGAGAGACTGAGTGACGAGGGTTGGGGATGGAAAGATGGGGGCTGAGCAGTTCACCAGAATGGTATTTAGATCCAGAAGGGTCTATGGACAATGCCTCACAGCAAAGCTGGGGGAAAGGTGCATTGTAAGTCACCCTGATTTTACAGAATATTAGTTGTCCTCTGTAGCCTTCACCTACAGAGACCGTGTTAAGTTCTCAGCCACCTGTTCTGCAGTAGGCTTGCTGTGAGACCTTGAGTGGGTCATGGAACTATAGAGCACGCCTAGCAGGTCTGTCCCAAGAACCCACGGGCTCCTCCTGCCTGGTCCGCGGGCTGTGCGTGTGAGTCTGTAGAGATATTTGAAGAGGCTCTGCTTGGGAAATGGAGTCTTTTTAAAGTGTAAAGGTTTCTAGCTATCTCATTTTCTTTCCATATAGTTATGGGGACACTGAAAAGCCGATTTTCTGGACATTTCTTTCTTCAGTAGGAAAAAAAATGCTTTAGGGAACAATATATTAGGCAACTGCTGATTTTAAATCATGAGGAAATAGGAGCCATGTCTCCCTGAAAGTAGCATGAAAGCCGTTAGGTGAAGAGGATTTTTCTTATCAGTCTTCAATTTTCACAGAGATACAGTTTAAGACGTCTATTTATGTAAGGTGAGGGATTCCAAAGCTGGATATCCAGCCTTCAGGGGCTGTCAAACCCCTCCTCCTGCCCCACCTGCCTCCCCTTGGCTGTTTCTTCAGTTGAAGTTGGAGCCAACTCTGCAGATTAATAAACAGGGGTGTTTTAAGAACCCCTGCTCTGTCAGCTCATAAAGTCCATCCTTGGAGGGGTAAGGGAACCACAGAGGTGGACAGGACCCCCGTCCTTTATCTTTCCAGCTCTCTGTGACTCTGAGGAAGATGTGAGCAAACCATTTCTCAAGTACAGACCCTCCACTCTTGAGATAAAAGACTCTCTTGCCAGCAGTCACTGCTTTTGAATTCCCCAAACATAGCTCCAGTCTTCCCATCTTGGTTTCAAACTGGCAGCACTCAGGTGTCTTTCAACTTCTTGCCTCCACGTTTAACTATCTCACCGCCACCACTCCACCTTCACTTCCTAACAGGTCATGGAAGACTGGGTTAGTTACAGATAGGTCTCGGGGGCTTCAAAGTCTTCAGAATTCCATGCAAAACTCTGGTGGATTGGAGCATGTTTTGGAGGGTGGTGCTAGACCCTCACAGACATTCCATTCTCTGGGCAGTCAGGGAGTTTTCTGTGATAAAATACTCTGAACGAGGCATCTTGAAGAAGAAAGACTTTACTTTGGCTGAGGATTCCAGAGGGAGAGTCCATCATGATGCAGGGGGCAGAGATGTGGCAGAAGCAGGAGGCTGAGAGATGACATCTACAACCAAAAGCTCAACGCAAAGAGAGGAAACCGGAAGTAAGGCAAGGCTATGAACTCTAAAACTATGTTTGGGAAATTCAGCTTGAAGGCAATGCCCTGGAACACAAAGCAGTGACTACTGGCAAGAGTGTCTTTTATTTCAAGAGTAGAGGCCTTTACTTGGGAAACTGTCTGGTCACATCTTCCTCAGAGTCACAGAAAGCTGAAAAGATAAAGGACGGGGGTCCTATCTACCTCTGTGGGTTCCTGTGCCTCTCCAAGGATAGACTTTACTTGCTGGCAGGGCAGGGGTTCTTAAAACACCCCTGTTTATTAATCTGCAGAGTTGGCTCCAACTTCAACTGAAGAAACAGACTGGGGAGGCAGGTAGGCCAGGAGGAGGGGTTCAACAGCGTCCTGAAGCCTGGATATCCAGTGACATACTTCCTCCAGCAAACAGCCTCCCCAAACATTCAAGTACCTGAGCCCACATAGGACATTTCTCATTGAAGCCACCACAGTTGCCTTGATTGTTCTCGCTTCACCTTGTGTCCACCACCGAAGCTGGACTTCGGCCAGTATATGCAGGAGGAAAGTGAGCATGGCCACCACTCCCACCTAGTTCTGCTACATGAGGTATGACAAGTGCTGAATAGCACCAATCTGTACATCCTCTGCTCAGTAAAATTCATCAAGGAGAGAATGGGAGAAATAAGGTAGCAAATGGAGGAGAACAAAGCCAAGTGAAGGTCAAGGAGATGCCAAGACTCAAGTGCATATAGACCTGCTAAAGATGCCAAGTACACAATGGGAAGTGAAGACTGGGAGTTAGGAGAGAAGGGGCAGGATTGCCCCAGTGAGATCAGAAAGGACTTTAACCCGTCAATCACCAACTGCGAAGGCACTAGGCTGATATAAAGAGCCCTTGACTCAGAAATTGGGAGCCCAGCATCCATGCTGGCTATTATCATCAGTATGACCTTGGGAAAGACTCTCCAAGACTCTCCAAGACTCTCAGTTACTTTGCTGATAAAGTGAGATGTTGGCCTGCCCTCAGCTCCTCTGTTACTGTCACAAGGCTTGGGTATGACACTGGGGTTATTATAATGAGTCAGATAATGACCACCAACAGAGAATTATACCACAAACAGAGATTCCAGCCACTTAGGAGTCAGAGTTCTAGTTCATTGTTAATATTTGAAACTCTGAGGTGTCAAAAGAGTTAACCTGAGGTCAAAGGTATGCTAAATAATTTGTCTATTATACCCCAAACCTAAACCCTGACAGTCCTGACCCTCTCTCTCTCTCCTTACTACCACCTCCCATTTGACCTACCTATTTGTTTCAACCCAGGTCCCACAAAAGCACCCTTCATCTGAATGAGACCATGATATGTCCCTATTGCTCTTAAACCTTCCACTTACCCTCCCCACCCGAGGCTGCAACCCCCCTGTGTACTCATTTCTTCTGCATTTCCCCAATTTCTGCAATCATGGTTGGCTAATAGAAAACAAAGACTGGACTGTACCTCTTAAACCCAAGTGATAGAGATCTTTAAAGAGCCCTGGGTTTTCTCCAGAGGCAGAGACTCAGATCACGGAGCCAAAGCAATTCGAACCCTGTACTACAATCTGAAAATAGAGATCACCATATCTTTACTTGAGTTGGGGCAAAGCTGAGACCAAAGTGGTCCCTTCAGTGGGAAATCCCCAGAGTGAGCCATGCAAGTAAAGCACAGAGAATTCTTCTCTCTTCCCGTCTCTAGGAAGTAAGTTCTGGGTAAGACTCCATCTGGCCACAAGTGATAAATATATTTCTGCTCGGGAGAAACAAGCAGCCATAGATCTTCTGTATGGGAGGCAGTTTCCTTCTATTTCAAACCACACCAAATGGAGCCCAACCAATGAGCCAGTGTGAGAAAGAGACCAAGGCAGGATTGTAAAATGACTGAGGCTAAAGGCTTCGTTTAATAAAACCTGAAACATAAAAAGTACTAAAAGTGGGTTAGTGCCATGTGCTTTTGAAAAGAAAAATGGCATCTTAGAAAAATTGAAGGAATTCAAAAGGAAAGGTTTTAGGGGCTTGGTAGTAGTGCTGCTGCTGTCCAGAGGGGAGAGGTGGACTAGGCAGAGGCAAGGGACTTCCTGCAGGAAGACAACTATATGCTGTCATTGACACCACAGCCATTTATGGAGGCCATGCTGCAGACGAGGGCAAGAAGGTCTGGTTTCCCATCATTTCCCATGCACCACTTGAAGGCTGTCTAGTCATTCAGTTCTGTTTCATCACCTCTGCCACTCCTGTGATACGGCTCTTCTATATGGATCCCAGCATTTATTTTAAATTGACTCGCTTTTTAAATAGAAATACTAACCTGAGTTTTGACCGTGTAATCGCAGCTTATAAGCTACTGGCTATATTTTCTTGACTATGCATTATAATAAATATATAATCATGGGCCCATAAATGCCTGAGTTTGTACTAGGTGCAGTTCACTTGTGTGCAACTAATGACAAACACATTGCATGCTGGGAAACACTCTTGCATGAGAAGGTGTGTCTATTTGGACAAAGCCCAGCTTTGTATAGGAGAAAATGGCCCAACTAAGTGGCTCAAACAAGATGAAAGATAGAGATAGGAGAATTCAAAGCCTTGGCAGAGGGGAGGGGCTGCTTAGGGTTATAGAGGGCCAGTCTCCTGTTTTTCAGTCTCATCATCCCAACCCACTCTTCTGCTCACTAAGTTGCTTCATGGCTCAAGATAGCTGCCAAGCATCACCCATTGCATCTGTGTTCTTCGAGGCAGCAGGAAGGCAAAAAGATCAAAGACACTCAATTAAGTCAACTCTCTTTAAGGGACTCTCCCCCGCAAGCTCCTTGAATAAGTTCTTTCCCTTCTTTTTGGATAGAACTTTATCAGATGGCTGTCGATAACTGGCTTCAAGGGAGCAGGGTTCGGTACATGATAAGAATCAGATTTTAGGTAGTTCTTGAATCTGGAGCATACCTCCATTTGACCTCCATTTATGTCTGAACTTGCTATGATTTTGGTATTGATTTTTTTTAACTGCCTTCTTCAGAGCTAGAATCTCAGCAAAAGTATAGCTGCTGCTCTCTTTACATCTAGTTCTTCCAAGACCGAATCCTGCTGCAGGCCTTCATTGTGGTCTCTGCCTAGCCTCAGGTAATGAAGTCCCCTAGAAACAGCTTCTAGCTATCTACACTTCAACCTAGCTTCAGCCTCTGGGTCATTACTTCCTGTCCACTTCGGCTGGAGTTTCCTGTCTCTGGACAGCCCCTCAGCATCCCCTCAGCCTCTCTAGCTGGCCCACCTGTTCTAGTCACTGGAGCATCAGGGTTGCTTTATGGCTAACGTCATGCTGTTGAAATATACCCAGATCATCTCTCTCCAAGGTAGGTGTCAGAAAAGGCTGGGGACATAGCCCAGGGGCTTGAGTTCAATCCCCAGCACTGCACCATGGCACAACAACTACTGAGCTCCGGGCCTACCTGCTGTCCTTTGAGACATTTGTCCCTCTCCAACTTGCTTACATTGCTCCATGTTTTAAAAAAAAAAAATCTGAAGCATTTTCTTGCTGGCTGGCTGGCTGGGTGCAACAGCACTGAACTCAGCCTCAACTGCTTTCTATAGTCTTTTCTAGTCTTATAAAATGAAGTCTTCAGTGGGTGCTCTCGTCTCCAAGTATAAGGGCTTCCTGTCGATGTCTTCTACGGACATCCTTTATAATACCATATAGAGCTGTTATCTGGTAATTAGAGATCAGCTAATGTTCAGCCTTTCATTTAATAATGAGCTCCACTGTACTGGGAAAGCATAATGGCCAAACTTACGCATAACTCACCTATCACGCTTTCTTTTGTAATTCAACAGCCAGCTCTTTGTATATATCCAATAAACACTTACTAAAAGAATGAAGGAAGCCAGTATAATATTTGTTCTCCCAGGTTCAGGTCACAGAAGATTCTGTGTCCATGGGCCATGAAGACAAAACTATATATCAACATTTTGTCAGCTGCCCTGCTAAGGTAGAGCATGCAGATCCAGAAGATGGGTCGGCCCACCTTTCCTATAAAGGGCTGGTGAGAAAATATTTTAGACTTCCGGCCATATGGCTTGTCACAATAATTCCACTCTTTTACAGGAAGCCAAAAGCAGCCAAAGACAATATGAGCGAGCGAGAATGGCTGTGTTCCAGTAAACTCCTCACATGTCAGAAAATACTGTGCCCTTTTTGGGTTTCTTAACCGTTTAAAAATGTAAAATCCATCCTGCTCACAGACGGTACAGAAACAGGTGCTGTGGCACATTTGGCTACGGCCCATAGTTTACTGACCCCCAGATCTAAAATGTGTGCGGTTGTCAAGCATCCGTGAGCATAACAGCTACCTGGGATACTGGCTAAAACAGGTTGCCAAAAATCTCTTCCGCCAGAAATGGGGTAAAAGGAAGAAATTTGCATTTTTTAGGAATCAAGCAACTCTGCTGAAAGGCATCCTGAAATCTTGCTAAGATCTGAAGAAAGCCCTTACTGTCATTAGTGTGGGCTGGGCTGAGAGGCTGGCAAGTGTCCGTGAGGTGACATAGACTTCCAGGTCAATGTTAAGCTCACAAGTGATTTCTCCACAGGCATAACTTCATCCAACTTCCTAGTTCTCATGAGCTCTAAATTACCCTGGAAGTGATGTAATACACAGGAGGGAGGTGAAACTTGGTGACAGTGCATAGATGAGCCAGGCTTGGAATGGCTCTGTATGGCTCTGGGCAGACCTAATGACCGCTTAGAGAATTTGTGGACACAGTCTACCTGGGTCCTCAGGAAGAGGACAGCGATAGAGATTTGGACGCTGTACTGGCTGGCTTTGTGTGCTAACTTGACCCAGGCTGGAGTTATTACAGAGAAGGGAGCTTTAGTTGGGGAACTGCCTCCATGAGATCCAGTAGTAGGGCATTTTCTCAATTAGTGATCAATGGGGTAGGGCTCCTTGTGGGTGGTGCCATCCCTGGGCTGGAACTCTTGGGTTCTATAAGAGAGCAGGTTGAGCAAGCCAGGGGAAGCAAGCCAACAAGGAACATCTCTCCATGGCCTCTGCATCAGCTCCTGCTTCCTGACCTGCTTGAGTTCCAGTCCTGACTTCCTCTGGTGACCAACAGCAATGTGGAAGTAAGCTAAATAAACCCTTTCCTCCCCAACTTGCTTCTTGGTCATGATGTTTGTGCAGGAATAGAAACCCTGACCAAGACAGATGCCTAACTAGATAGAGGTGGCCACTCCTCTGGGCTACAGTGAAGATCCATGGCAGGCTTTTTTCATGTAAGATTTTAAAACCAGCCTTGGAAAGAATGACAGGAGACTTGGGTTTCCTCCAGCTTCATCCCCTGTTACTCCTTAGAACTTGAGTTTCACCTTCCAGATAGGAGGTGGGGAGTAAGCCTAGCCTACCTTTGGTCCCTGCCCTCATTATACTATGTTCCTTAGCTTTACACTCTGTGTGCCTGTTAGGACTGAGGGTTTCAGCTTTGGATACAGGATTTCATGGAAGCTGAGAGGGACCCATCTGAATTCTCTCTGGGGAGTGGCTATCAAAGGGCAGCCTCCAGTCAGCAGCTGCAGCATCACCAGGGAACTTGCTAGAAATATAAGTTCTCAAGCCTTGCCACTGGAGACCCACAGAAGCTGAATCTCTGGACCTGGGGCCCAGCAATATATTTTCCCATTTCCCAGGAGACCTTGATGCCCACTCAAGTTTGAAGCTCACTGCTCTGCACTGTCCCTCGCCCCTCTCTGCACAGACTGGGCCACCCGGAGGAATTCTTGCTGTGACAGCCTTCATGTAGCAGAAAAATAGCATCCACTGGTAAGAAGACTAGCTGCACCCATCCTTCTGATTGCAGTGTTGAAGACTAATCGCTCATTTCCAAAGACCTAATTACATAATGAGGCCTTCATGCTCAACAGGCCCATGAAGCTTCTAAATCATGCATCCAGGTGTTGGCCCTGAGCACAACAAATGAAGGCCTCATTTGAATATTAAGACAAGAGGTTAAGGCACTCTCTAGCCAAAAGTGTTGCCTGCAGAGGTGGCTTTTCCAGGCCCCTTGCCTCCCTCACTGGGCACAGCAGCAGATTTCAGCCAGGGCTACGGACTGTGTTCACATCATTGAGAGAATGTTGCCCAGCATAGACACCTTGAGTCTTTAACATCCCAGAATCTGGAGGTACCTCTGGAAAGGGTAAGAGCTGGGCCATTGATCAGAACCCAGGCTCTCTGCAGACCTGAGCAAATTCCTCTGTGTGTGAGGGGCTGCATCTCTTGCAAATCTTTTCCGAGGTCTAGATTAATTTCTCTTTTTCCCCACATCTCCTCTCCCCTGATCTTTCCTAGCTTAGCATTGATTATTCTGCCTCAGTTCCCAATTTTCAATTACATAGGAAGCTCTCAGCAAATGGAACTGTCTGCCTGCTTCAAAATTGTAGTTCCATTGGCTGGTAATTAGCAGATAGGCAGTAAATGCTAAATGAGTGAATTAATGAATGACAGTAAGCATTCAGGAAAATTTTTAATGAAAAAATGAATCTCACCAAGGCTCAGTCTGTGATTGGGAAAATTCAATCCGATTCAGCAAACATTTACAAACCTTCTACTGTTTGCCAACGGAAACCAAGATAGACAAAATGCACTCCCTGCATTCAAATAATTTACTATCCTAACAGCTGTGTATTTAAGAATTGCAAAGGTATGTCCCAGGAAGCCGAAGGCCAGGACTTTAAAGCTCCTCTTCCTCCTCCAACACCCCACAACCAGTCCTGCCCAGAAACAGACCTCAGAAACTGAAGCTCTGTCTCGTTGTTGTTCATGAAGGCTTCAACCCCAAATGGCTCCGTACTTCTCCTGTGTCTGTCCACAGGCTTCTGGCTTCACCTGCTGCAAGTGGAACTTATGAATGATATGCACATACCTAACCATGATGAATGATGTAATATGCCCAACCAAGATGAAGGAGGTGCATCTTTTGCCTGCAGGCAGCTCCAGGGCTGTTACAGGCAGCACATGTGTGACAGCACCCGCTCAGCAGAGGTGTACTGAGCAACTTCTTGTATGTGGGGAGGAAGGCAGAGGAGAGGACAGTGGCAGATGGCCTCCATCTGACAAGGTTGGCAAATGAATGTAAGATCTGAATATAGAATCAGAGCTGCTTGGGAGCAGTAGAATCAGGAGGAGGAAGGCCAGAGTTGAGATCAGAAGGAGTCGAGTCTCAAGGGTCCGAAAGGAGCTGGTCCCAGGAGAGGAACAGTCTGAGCCTGGTCATGAATGACAAGGAGCCTAGAGCACAGAGAAGGGCCTCACTGCAGGATAGTAAATAGCAAGAGGGATAAAGCTAAAGGGGCAGGCAGGATGGGATACACCCTGTTGAGGGTTTGAGTCTGTCTCTAGAGCAACAAGAAATTGCTGATTGATTTTAAGCCTGGAGATGGCTTGCTCCCATTTTCATAGAAAAAAATTCACATTATCTGTAATGGAAGCAAGATGAGCAGTGAAGACCCAGTCCCTGTGGTCCACATGAAAGAGAAATTGCCTGGTTTGTAGGGGAGATGGAGAGGATGTGACTAAGTGAATTTAAAGATGCCCTAGGTCATCGTTATTGAGAGAGTGTTTGAAGAGGAACAGGGTGTGCATGCTCAGTACAGCCTTGATGGGACCCTGTAGCTGAGCCCAGAGCTATAGACTGGCTCAATGTTACCTGGAACTCCCAGGAAAAAGAGGTCATTCCGAGCTCCAAAGGGGAAGTGGTATTTACCTGTGCCTTTAAGGCACACAAAGTATAATTCTTTAAGAATTCACACAGTACAGATTCATAAACGTGAGACAAGGGGGGGAGGGTAGTGAGGGGTGTGGTCAGGCTATGATTATGGAAGGATGAATGGTCAGCCATCTGAAGGGAAGTGTGCGCTGAGGAAGACAGCTAAGAGCCTCGTGGGTCTCTAGTGGAAAGGGTCTTGAATGTTAAGTAGAGGAGATTGGATGTTACTCTGAGGATTTGGGGAGCCACTCAATCAGAATATAATTATTGGGGCTGAGCTGGTTGCAAATATTGGCCTGGCTCTTGGAACACAGTCAGGAACTTTCAGACCCCAGGATGTGGTGTGGAGACAGATGTACCTTCATTACAGCTCTAGAGTGGTGTGCAGAGAGGCACAAATCTGAGCACCCTGCTCGGGGCACAATGAGGATGAAAGACCCTAAGAAAGAGGAGAGAAGGGCAGAGATGGGGGAGAATGCGAAAGGGGGGGGACAGGGGGAAGTTGTCAGAACTGGATGGTAAAAGACATAGGACAAGGCTGCAGGTAGTGATGAAGGTGTAAATGCACATGTACATGGAGGTTTCAGTCACAGCTAAGTCTGAGAATCCATCCTGAGGGAGGGCAGTGAAGAGGAAAATTGCAAGGGTCAGGGAGTAAAGAAGTAATGGGCATGGGGCAAAACTCCAAAGGGAAAGACCACAGGAGACACAAGACAAGGCATCCGGAAAGCAGAGGACGTTTGGACACAGCAGAAAGATGGATGTTTAAAAAAAAAAAAAGCTGAACTGTGGTCAATTTTGCACATGGTCAGTGGTCTCCAGGGGCCCCACAGGCTGGCTAGTGGCAGGTTCAGGACCAGGTATTCCAATTCCTCTGACGTTCTCCTCCTGTGTCCTATGCGACTATTGCTCATGCCTTCCCTCCCCATTCTGAATGCAAGAATAAAGAACAGAAAATCTTCCAAAAAGCTTTTCAGTGCCCCAGAGTCACAATACAGGGTGCCAGCCCCCCTGAGACTTAATGCCACTCGAAAACATTATCTGGGAAATAATGTTGCATTGAGTGCATTTCTACAGTGGAGCATTTTGTAATCTTGGGACAAGCCTGGAGGGGGAGGGAAGTACAAGACCTGAGTATAGCCTGTGTAAGAGGAGAGAACACTTCTAAGAGGCAGGGGTTCCCTTTGAGAGAGGATCCTGTGGAGAAAAGTGTGCAGTGGGCACAACCTCCTCCCTGGAGTGTCATGTAAATAGGAGCAGATGATGGCAAAGCATTAGACCTGTGGGGAAACATCTCCACGTGGGAACTGGTGCTGCAGAAGGGCTCATTCTGGTGGCCTAAGAAAGGATGGAGTGGTCAGAGAGAAACTGAAGACCAGACAGAGATAAACCCTTAGTACAAACTCTGTGATGTAGAACTCAGTGTTCATTTGCCTGAAATATGTACTGAGACTTAAAATTTTTTAAGTATCTTTAGTCACATGGGTGAGGAGAAATGAAGGGGGCCAAGGTTTGAGTCCAGAGGATTCTGACACTACTTCCCATACAGCAAGGGAAATAGTGTCAGGTTGCAAATGCTCGACCCAGTGGCTGATATATCTATTTAACATATCAAAACAGACCTGGCCACCAGGTTCTCCCTACCTCTCTCAGTCCCTATCTATTACAGGGCCCTCCTAGCTGGCATAACCCTAGCCCAAACTCTCCAGCCCAGGGGACTAGGCTGCTCTTTCCTAGATAATCCAACCACTTTGGTTACTCGCCCTCTTTTTGCCTTTGGGCTTCCCGACTGCTGCTGCACCCGCTTTCCTCTCTCTCGATTCTCCCTCTCCTTCCCCCTCCCTGAGCTCAGTGTGGCCAAGTCTACTCTAGCCGTTCTTAGATGCCCTGCCTCTGGCTATGCTCTCCCACATATCTATAATAAACTTCCTCCTCCTCCTTACCTAAGAGCAGTCATATCCTTTCCTTTTCTTTTTTTTTTTTTTTTACTTGCTTTTTGTTTTCATTTAAATAGATTCCCTGCTTCAAAAGCAAGCAGAGTAAGAATTCTGGGCTCCCAGTAAGAGTAAGGAAGGGCAGAGATGGGAGAGGAGGGTCAACAAGAAGCCTCTGTAGGAGACAGACCATAGACTCTATGGGAAAATGAGATGCAGCGGTTCTGAAGACCTATCCCCCAAATGGCAAAACGCATGCTTTTATCGTTATTGGTTTGGGAGTTTTGTTTTGTTTGTGCAGACAGAAGTTATAATGCAGTCAGACTCTTCATCTGCCTCTGACTCATGGGCCATTAGCAGTGGCCAAGGTCCAAGTTGCAGAAGTTAATGACTGGGTTCTGTTCATGCTGCCCGATGCTTTTCACTTGCTTTCTGTTGGCATACAAGGCTTCATGGAGGCCTGGAGGAGCTTACGGCGAGGCCACAAGACAGACACACACCACACTGATCTGAATCAGCATGTTGTGAAGAATTAATTAAATGGCTTGAACACAACATGCCATCCCCGAGGCAAACAACTCAAGAAGGCTCAACAGAGAAGCCAGGCATAGAGGTGCATGCCTAGAGTCCCTGCACTGGGGAGTCTGGGGCCAGAGGATCATGAGTAAGGTCAGCTTTGCCTGCATATGCTTTAGGTAGGGTTTCTATTGCTGCGATTAAAAACACCATGACCAAGGGGGAGAAAAGGGTTTATTTCATCTTGCAACTCTTCAATCATATTCACTGGGTTAAGGAAATCTGGGGCAAAAACCTGGAGGCAGAAACTGAAGCAGAGGCCTAGAAGTGTTGATCACTTTCCTGCTCTCTATGGCTTACCTAGTCTGTTCTCTTATATATGCCAGATCCAACTGTGAAGGAGGTGACACCACCCACAATGGGCCCTCCTACATTAATTATCTATTAAGAAAATGCTGGGCCAGGCACTTGGGAGGCAGAAGCAGGCAGATTTCTGAGTTCGAGGCCAGCCTGGTCTACAGAGTGAGTTCCAGGACAGCCAGGGCTATACAGAGAAACCCTGTCTCAAAACAAAACAAAACAAAAAGAAATGGTTGATATTTAGGCAAAAAATTTAGCTCAATTTTTCTAAAACACAGGCAGACGAGAAGTCAGATAGAGTTTGCACCATGAAAATAGAACCATCCATGTTCCAGTTCCCAAAACACATTAACTTAATGGAGAAAATTTTCCCTGTATTGAGGGATATATATATATATATATATATATATATATATATATATATATATATA
>JADRCD010103081.1:0-21283 GCA_019843815.1 Montemys delectorum | reverse complement strand
TGTGTGTGTGTGTGTGTGTGTGTGTGTGTGTGTGTGTGTGTCTGTGTCTGTGTGTGTGCTTTCTGTTTAGGAGAAACAAAAAGAAGATATGGATTGGAGTCTGTGACCCATGTCAACCTCTACATTTTGCTTTGTATAGCACCAATATTAAAACAATTGCCAATTTAGGTTACACACATTTTTGCTGAAACAGATAGAGATCTAGCAAAAATTTTATACCAAAAACATCCCAAGTCTACTCAATGAGATTGTAAACCTTGGGCTTTTCGACTCAGAAAATATATATGACTATAGAGATGTCTCCGATTGTGCCTAAAACAAGAGGCATATATTCTCTTCTAAGCTTTGAATCAAGGCAAAGAAGCTTATAGATGCAACTGGGGATCTCTTCTTATATCTCTTTCTTCTTCCATTAACTGAAGAAGTGGAATAAGCAATCAGCAAACAAAGTGGCACTGATCATATACATGTAATGGTAACATTTAAAAATTGTCTTCACACAATGATTTCCAAATTAATGGCACAGAGATTTCTTGTGTGCTGCAATGATTAGCAGAGCTGTGGAAAGTTGAAAGCATGCATTTTCTGGACATTATCCAGTTGTGGGTCTCTGTGCTATTTCCCACATCCTGGAAACTTCTTCTGTGAAGGCTAAGGAAGACACTGGTCTCTGAGTATATCAATATGTTATTAGGAGTCATTTTATTGCTATGCTCATTCAGCAGAATAGTAATAGTAGTCTTTCTTTGAGGCTCATTAAGTATCTAGTCTCAGGTTCTTGGCCTCGCTAGCAGTGCCAGGAATGGATGGTTCCTAAAGTTAAATGAAAACATGGCCAGTTACTCCCATAGTATTTGTGTCGCTATTGTGCCAGTATATCTTGGAGGCACATCATCGTTGTAGGTCACAGGTCTTGTAGCTGGTTGATACTGAGGATTTTTTTCCCTTCAGTAACATGCAGAGTTCCTTCCAGCACTGGGAATGTTAGTCATTAAGGGTAAGGCTTCTGGCTGGGTACCAACTCAACTTTTCTGTGTTCAGTGGCACATGTAAGCAGTCTTTTAAGCAATAGGGTCTTATAATTCAGGTTGTGGAGAATATCAAACACCCCAGCTATAGCTGGTGATGGTTAAGGGGTTCCAAGGACTCAGGCATAGATGACATGTCTTCATCAGTCCCATCCACCTAAGCCTTGGGGAAAGAATCGAGATAGCCTGTGAGAGCCAGAGATGGTGAGTGACTCCTAGGAAACAATCTCTCCCAGAAACAACAGAATCGATGCACATATGAATGCAGAGACCATGAGAGCACACACCGGATCTGCACAGGTTTAGACAGATACAATTTCACTACTGAGAAGAGCAAGCGGACCCACCTCTAACCAAGAAATGATTTGCAACTGATTAGCTGCTGGGAAAGAGAAAAATCATTGAAAAAATCATTGAAAAAATATTTTTTCAATGAAATGTCACCAGCCCCATGTCCAGGAGTACTTGACCAAAGCAAGACAAGGTCCATCGCAGTTTTGTAGGCTTTTTGTTTTGTTTTGTTTTGTTTTGTTGTTGTTGTATGACTTTTGTTTGTTTGATTGTTGTATTGATTTTTTTGTTTTGTTTTCTCAGAAAGAACATGGAGTTGTATAGGTAGAGAGGTGAGGAGGATCTTATAGGAGTTGGGGAAAAGAAAAAAAACATAACCAATATATATCATATCAAATCATTTAAAATAAATAAGAAAAAATATGATTTTTGCCCAAACATCCTACTGATGTTTATCTATAGGCCTATAGGTCTTATTAGACAAGTAAATGGGAGACTAAGTTATTCTCTAGAATTTTGCTCATGCCTGGGATGGAATGTGCTTTCTCTACTCCACCAATAGTTAGGATTGGCCATGTGTGTTATTTTGGCTCTGAAATGGGAAGCTTTACTTTCTTCCTTAGCAGAGGCTTCAGAGAAAAGTATGGACCTTTCTATGGTTTATTTTTCTTTTGAAGACAATAAACGGTGACATATCTCGATTACATGAAAACCTGGGAATTAGAACCCACAGAGAAAGTCTATAGTCCTCCACCTGGGAGAGGCAACATGGACTGATAATAGAAAGCCTTCACTGTGAAAATGACTGAGGATTGTAGTCATTTATTTTTAAAGTATGGTCCATTCTATTTTGATTTCTACAAGATGAGCAAGATGGCTTGTATTATTAAATTGGGATTAAAGAAGATACTTATATCAATTATTTAATTGGGTACTTTGGCCAAGACATTTAATGTTTTGGTATCACAGGTATCTCAGGTTCAAAATGTGAATAAATTGTGATTTCCTGAATGTTCAGTGTACTGTTTTTTTTTGGGGGGGGGGTCTGAGGGTTATTCCTTTTTTATTACCTGAAGCTGAATGTTTTTTGATTCAAGATTTTTTCCCCCCAGAAAAGATCATTTACAGAGATGTATTGTTTCTAGTAAGGTCATGAGCTAAGAAACTTGCCTGCACTTTTGAATTTCAGAGAAGCTTTGGAAACATAACTAGAGATGGAAAAATGTCTGAATTAATGAGACTCACCATCCTCATAAACAGGCACAGAAAAATGAAATCATGTGACGGTTTACATTGTCTCTCAATTCACTCAATTGGCAAGAAAACACATCTGTTAGGGCTTTTTTGTTTTGTTTTGTTTTGCTTTGTTTTGATTTTGTTTTTTTGTCTCAGACTTTAGCCAAAGATCACAGTTGTCTGGGGGCAGGAGTAGATGTTCTCATCAGCATATAACCACGTGTGCTTCCAGGTGGCTGATGCCAGGATCCAGCTTATATGCAGAATGAGGGGAGGGTTACATTTCCAGAGGAGTTTCATTGAGCACGTCTTGAGAAGTTGGTTTCCCACCCATTCCCTCACAAGTTGCCATGCAAGTTTGGTCTGTCCAAGTGCCAGTCTGAGCACTTGGAAATACTTCAGTGAAAAGCACAAAGCTTATTTATTCCTCCTCAGGGTTATATTATATGGGAATTGGGTCAAATGGGCCTCACCTTAGATATATTGTTTCATGGAAGTCTTCTCTTAGACTCTTGATGGGATTTGTTTAACACAATGTTCTGGCTTGTAAAATTAAGGAGGTTGTCCAACTTACCAGGTTAGAAAATGTTGGTTTCAGATTGCTATCACCTAAGTGATCTTTATATCCAGGAAGGACCCCACTCCTATTTATAGCAGAGGGATTTTTCATCAGTTTATGTGTGGGGATGATTGTACTTGATGCTGAATTATGATCAATCAGACGTCCAGCTGGGACTCTGAAACCTGAGAGTACGATAGGGATGTTCTCTGTCAGAAGGCCATTGTGATGTCTGTGGCAAACTGGAGAATTCAGTGATGTTGCAATGTGTGCCTTGAAGCACAGCAGTAAGCACATAGACCAACAGCTCAGGGTTACTGTCAGAAGGTCAGTCTTAATGCAGTCATAGAAACTCCCGTAGCTGGTCCCAGCAGGCCCTTACTTCCCAATACCTGCTTAATTCTGGAGTTTCTGTGGTTTCTGAGGAAAGAGAAGTTTTAAAGTATATCTTAGTATATTCTGGCACTTGAACTTTTTTTAAAGTCATTTTTTTTCTGTTCAATCACCAAGAACTTCAAGTAACAAAACGGTTTATTTAAAAAAGAAGTCTCAAATTTAAAATTTGAAATTTTTATTTTATAATTCTCCATACATTGTTCTCCAGAACTTATTCTTATCTGCTGTTAACATCTACTGGCCTTTTGAAGCTCTTTTTAAGCTCTTCATTCGACACCAGCAAAGCAGAATCATGCTAAAATTTCTTTCATTATGCCTATCAAGGAAATGTGATATTCCTACTCTGTTAAAAGGTCTCAATAAACACATCTGAAACCGCGTCTGAGCACAAAGTGTCAGTGATGTTCTGTGAAAACGATGGGAGAACAATGTTCACCTGGATGTCCCAAGTTAATCAATTAAAATGCACCATGACTTAAATTTAGAACTTAAAAGTATAAAACTTGAGGAAGACAAAAGGGAAGTCTGTGGTCCCAGATAAGGCATAGATTTATTGTATGTTATACAAATGCCAAACATGGAATATAATAAGTAATGATTTATCTATTAATTAATATTCACGATTTACTACAAATTTGAAACCTTTATTTTCCTAAAGACATTTTAATAGAAATTAAAAGGTAGACTACATACTAGGAAAAAATACTTTGCCTTGTATATATCTAGTAAAATATTTTCATCTACAATAAAAAAATCAAAATTCAAAAATAAATAAAAATAAGTCAAACTTTTTAATTTTTAAAACCTTTATAGAATTTTTTCTCTGACAATAGCATATTTATATAAAGTCTATTTTAATTACACTAACCCCCATTCTTTCTACTCTTCTTCTCATTCCTATTATTTCTCCTTTCTCCCTTCAAGGCCCTTTCTGACATTTCTGTCTGTTCATTCTTTTCTCTTTCTTGTTGAGATGCACTGAGTTTAACAATTTTCATGTGTGGAATGATGAGTTTTTAACTATCCACCAAAGCCTTGTATAGTGCTCATGGAGTATAAAACTGAAGTCCATGAATGCCCATCCCACAATAACCTGTAACCAGTTTAGGAGGGATTGGGAGAACTCCATGAGCTCTTCCCTGATCTCTGACTGACTATTGATAGGCTCATTTTATATAAATAAAAACTGAACACATACCTCAGCAAA
The DNA here is from genome assembly GCA_019843815.1 of Montemys delectorum. Classification (NCBI taxonomy): domain Eukaryota; kingdom Metazoa; phylum Chordata; class Mammalia; order Rodentia; family Muridae; genus Montemys; species Montemys delectorum. The sequence continues at coordinate 16,566 of JADRCD010103081.1, read as the reverse complement.
GGAGATATATGAATGAGAACAAAGCAGCTAATAAGTGCATTATCCATTAGAGAAAAAAAAAACCTACAATATGTCAACTGTTAGACTGTTAACTCCTGTTAATATACAATTGTCATTATCATTATCCCATGCTTCCTCCTCATTACAATCATAATTATTATAAAACTAATAATGTCAAATGATAGCAAGGACATGGAACCCTTGAATCCACAGGTCCATGTAGTTGCTAGGAATGCAAAATAGTATAACTTAAAAAGCAATGGCAGCTTGCTATGAAGCTTAGCCTACACTTATCACATTGACTATCGGCTTCTTGGGTTCTCATCCAAGAGAAATAAAAATTTATTACTTACAAATACCTTTATGTAGATATTTATATTTCAGTTTTTCATAATCCCCCAAAGCTGGAAACAATACAAGTGTCTTAAAGTAAATGAGTGTGAGCTAAACTGTGTTTTATCCCTCCAAGGACACAGTGTTTATGAGCAACCGAAATCTCAGATGCAATATTCTAAGTGAATAAGTCAGACTGAAGGGCTAGATAGGCTATGATTCCACTTACCTGACATTCTGGAGAAGAGGAAAACTATAGGAACAGAAACTGTCAGTGGTTACCTGGAACAAGCTACATACGTTTGATTTTTGTTGTTGCTTCACATCACAATTTATCATTTATTTACTCTGAGAATACTCAGTGGACAAGGAGATTGTTGCTCTGACAATGTCTCTACTGTACAAACTTGAGGACCTGAGGTGATCCTTGAAGCTTACTGGGCAGTTAGCTGAATTGCTGAGTCTAGTTTCAGTGAGAGATTCTGTCTTAAAAAATTAAAGTGGAGACTGAGCAAGGAAGACATTCAATGTCTGGCCTCCACATGCACATGCATGTGGATGTGCATGCACATCTAACACACACATGCACACCCCACACAAGAACATTCAAAATCCACTCTCTGAGCATTTTTCAGGAAACAATGAACTGTAATTAACTGTTGTACGGTATGGGTGTGGTGTGAGGTATTTGACCACAAAGGGCATAAGGGAATGTTTGGAAATGAACAACAGTTCTGTTTCATAGTTGTGGTGGTGGTTGCATAATCATAAACATCTGTAAAGAATCATAGAAACTGTCTCCACAAAGAATACATTTTCTCTATATAAATTATACCTCAAAATTGGCTTTAAAAGAGTTAACAGTAACTTGTTAGCTCTTAAAGTGGTAGAGAATGTACTCACTAAAAAAAAATATTGAGTCCCACATCTCACTACAAATAATGTAGAACAGAGAACATAATATACAAGTCACCCTGTCCTCAAGAAACCTCCATTCAATCAGTAGAAATAGTTAATAATAAGTGCAGACTATGAGTTTAAAAATGGAACACAGCTCACCTATTGACTGATGTTTGTATACATCAGAAGGTATGTGCTCTGCCCTGGTGATTCTGATTCATTAGGTTAGGGTGGAGTCCTATATTTTGTATTTATAAGCTCTCAGGTGACAGTATTGATGCCTGTTGCAGGAGTATATATTGGATAGTTTAGTATAGAATATTAGTATATGGTGTGATAAACTAAAGAAAATCAATGATTAAGGACTTGCTAGGTCCTTAAGAAGTGCAGATAGAAACTTTAGTAGGTTTTATTGAGAATCTGACTTTGGATATAGACAAGAGAAAAAGGGAAGGGGTTGCTCATATGAATTGGTTGAATAAGATGCCAGTACTTATGCCCATGTCACAAGTTATGTTGCTTTTCCTACAAGCAGAGAGGTCAATACATCAAGTAAGGAAAGTGAAAGAAAGATTAGGAACCCTTATTCAGTTCCAGTTATAAGGGTGTGGGCAGAAAAAAGTTAAAGTATTTCACTTTTGTTCCTAGTAAAATACTGAGGGTTTTAAACAAATACACTGTGTAAGCACTGCCTTAAATGTACCACCCTGACCACTATGCTAAGTAGATAGGAATATATATATATATATGTGTGTGTGTGTGTGTGTGTGTGTGTGTTTGTGTATAATATGTATACATACATGTGGGTATATATATATAAATATATACTTATATTTATATATAAATCTCTGATAACCTCTCTGAGATTAATTATATATATGTATATGTATGTATATATATAATTAATCTCAGAGAGGTTATCAGAGTTTTATATATGAAACATGATTGTGGCTTGGACTAGATTGGTAGAAAAGATACTGACAAACACTCTTTAGGTTTGGGATTATTTTTAAATCCTAACAGATAGACGTCCTTGATGGCCAGTATAAGAAAGAAATGGTCCAGAATGATTTCAAAACCTTAAACCCAAGCAATATCATTTAGTAGGAGGGAACATAACAGAATAGACATTTTTTCATATTAAACATTTTCCTTTAAGGTGAAGAAGTAAGGTATGGCAACTTTCTTTCATTCTTATTCAAGATAGGCTAGAAGTGCTAGGATAATAATGTAAGGAAAGGACATCAGCCTGGAAAGGAAGAAAGAAAATTCTCATGGTTCACAAAGGAATAGTCTTGAACGTAGAAAACACTAAATATGTCATACTGCACTGTCAAAGTTTCAGATGAGTTTAGTCATACAATGGAAAATGAACAATTATTGCTCCAGTTTCTATATACCAATAATGAATTGTTTCAAAATGAAACAAATAAAACAATTTTTTAAAAAAATTATCAAAAATTAAGATACTTAGGAATGAACACATTTAAGGAGACAAGAATTGTACCCCAAAAGCCATAAAATGCTCACTGAAAGAAACTTTAAAAGATACCAGTAGAAAACTTAATATCACTAAGATGACTACTCAAAATGATTTTTCAGAGTCACTGTCACTGCTATCAAAGTCAACACTTACTTTTTTTTTGTCTTGGTGATGTCTGCTCTATCAAGCCTGAGGTGATATATATCATTCAAGCTTCTGTTTTCATTTCTCACATGATAAGCAATATTTATCACGTAACTATTAGCCAATAGGTTGCATGACATTTTGTAAATTATAATAGTGATTGGTTGATAGATACAACCTTTCCCAGTTGGAAGCCTTTACTCTGTTGATAGAAATGTAAATGATGCATCTGCTACAGAGTTTTCTGAAACAATAAATAACTAAAATACGAATAATCCAGTGGTCTATCTCCTGTATATTTATCTGATAAAATTAAAATCAAGGTCTCACTCATGTATACCTAATTTTATTGAGACATACTTCAGCATTTGGAAGGAAATTTCTTTGTCTATTAATGAATAAATAAAAGATAAAACATGATGTTTGTGTGTACAATAAGAAGTTATTCTGCCTCAAAAAGAAAAGAAATCTCAAAATTACTTACATTGGTAAACCTTAGGTTGTTGTGCACATAAAAAAAAAATCCTGCATATCCACATATGTAAGATCCAAAATAAATAAATAAATAAAAATCTGAAGCAGAGAGCAAAAGAGTGGAAATGAAGGTTGACAGTCAACAGGTACAAATTTTAGCTTCACCAGGAGAATAAAATTTATGTATAATCAGTTGCAGTGTCAACATACAAAATAACAGGGTAGTTGAGAACTGCTAAGAAATTTGTAATTGTTTGCATCATATAAATGTTAAGTATTTGAGGCAATAGATATATTAGTTTATTTTATTTAGTTATTGGACAGAAATAGCAGCAATATTTTATGTCCCAAACACATATAAATATAATCTTTTAAGTTATGACATGATTTTGAAAGTTGAAAGTATAGCTTTTATATACAATAAAGTCCAATTCTTAAGGAAATTTAAATATGAGATGACATGGAAAAATCTTGACAGTATTATGGTAACAATGCAATCATAGGAAAAACACTTTGTGATTTTACCTAGATGTGAACTCCGAAATGGTGAAGGCAACAGAGGAATGTGGCAGTTGGTTAGAACAGGAGACCGGGGGAATGAAAATTTGCTTCTTGTATACAATATTTGGATTGCAAAAGGTGAAAAATTCTAGGAGTCTACTATACAACTCTGTCTGTTTGGAGAGAGAAGGAAAATCAGTGGGAGAAGAGAGCATCTCTGGTATAAGCTGGAGACCTAGGGTGGGTGAAAGCTTTGGGAGGATATGAGTGTGATCCTAGTTTAACCTCATGGCAATTGGGGATATGGAACCTGAAGTGGTCAGATTCTTTAGCCAGGCAGTACTTCCAGTGAAGGCAGGGAGACACCAACCCATCTACAAAACCTTCAACCTAAAATTTTCCCTGACTACATGATATGCAGGGATAGATATTGAGCAAATATTGAAAGAATAGCCAACCAATGACTGGCCCATCTTGAGACCCACCTCATGGAAGAGTCAACCCCTGACACTCACAATGAAACTCCGCTATGCTTGAAGACAGGAGTCTAGAATAACTGTTACTTGAAAGGCTTGATCCAGCAGCTGATGGAAAAAGATACAAGACACACAGCAGAACATTAGGTGAACTCAGGGAATCTTGTAAAAGAGTAGAGAGTTAGAGTTGAGGGAGCCAGAGGGGTCAAGGACACCACAAGATGTACAGAGCTAACTAACATGGGTATATGGGGGCCTACAGAGACGGAACCACCAACCAAAGAGCATGCATAGACTGGACCTAGGCAGCCTACACATAAGCAGCAGATGTGTAATTTTGTCTTCCTTTGGGACCTCTAACAATTGGAGTAGTTACTGTCTGACTGTGACCTCTGTTGCTTGCCTTTTGATACCTTTTCCTCAGCTGGTTGACCTTGTCTGGTCTCTGTGGAAGAAGATATACTTAGTCTTGATGTAACTTAATGTTTCAGGTTGGGTTGGTACCAGGGTGGTGGGCTCTCCTTCTCTGAGGATAAGAGGAAGGAAGAATGAGAGAAGGTGATGGGAGAGTGAGACTGAGAAGAGAGGAGGGAGAGGGCTGTGATCAGGATGAAAAGTGAATAAATAAATTATTGAAAAAAACTTGATACTATATTTTACTATTAGTTTTAAAATCATTTTTTCTTCATAAAACCACTTTTCCATGTAGAAATATTACCTACTTTGACAAAAACAAAAATTTATTTGAAGATCTCCAAAGTCAGAATATAAGTACACAAATGACTAGAAGTCAGAGGTAAGAATTACAGGGAATATCTACAGAGAGATGATCCTAAGTTCTGCTTGCTCTCTCAGACATGGTCATAAGGTGATGACCTTTAACTTAGTAAAACTCACACAGATAGTGGGTTTAATAGAAGCACACACAAACAAGTTCTAGGCAAACAGACATCACCTCAGCAAGAAAAGTATCTGTGAAAGGCTTGGACTCAAGCTTGAAAAAAAGAGAAAGAGAAAGAAAAGAAAAGATGGATGGGCAAAGACATGGAAATTCACCAAATCAGACGCAGATGCATTCTTTCATTGTTTAAAAAATAATACAGGGAACCAAGAAAGTACCAAAGACATGACCCCAAGTCTCCAAGGAGCATAGAAACAGAGCTGTGTAGGTTTCTCCAGTTTCTGTGAGAAAATCCTGGCTGGCCGGACCCCCTGATGAAAGAAAAGTGACTCTGTGTGTGAGATTTAAAGCAGTTCTAATTTGAAAGCAAACCCAATTGCACACACTACACACATACACCATGTGGAAATAATAAATGTATTTATGGTGGAAATGTTTGCTCCACTTATTATACTAGGAGCTTTTCCAAGAAATGGAAACAATTGTTAGAAGTGACATTAAAATTTTAACTGAATTTCTTTTTCTTTCTTAGTATTTTTTATTAACACACATTTTTAAATGTGTGTTACTCCCACCCAAAAAGGTATTTGCCCATCAACTCATGAGAGTATTTTATTACTTTAAAAATACACATTTGATATCAGAATATGCAACAGGTGGAAGCTACAACTTGGTCCTTCAAGGAGTTTGCATTGGCATAATCACATAAACTCCTAAATCTTGAGATGAGATTTTCTACTTCAGAGCTTTAAGAAAAGGTTGATGGAATGAAAACAGTGACCTAACTAACTGGATGGTTGTGTTGTGACATGGGTGGTCAGATGGACTTAAATGTTCAGGAAGAACGAAGAACCCTGGTTTTTCTATGTATACTGCTATGGTAGAAGATTTGCAAATTTAAGACCATTTATAGAAACGCCACATTTTTATGACTGCACAGTAAGTCTTTATCCCCAAGTCCTATACTGGTCCAGACTTCTATATGATAGTACCCAGAAATGGAGCCTTCCAGAAGTAATTAGATTATGATAGTGAAGACTTGCAATGAAATTGATACCAATATAGGGTATAGTCTGCCATCTCTCTCTATGCTATGCAAAAATTGGGACATAGGTCATATGTCTCTTAATGAAGGAAAGACCCATACAAACTACCTGGTCATGCAGGCTTTCTGTTCTTGCAATTCCATCCTCCAGAATTTTAGAAATACCAATTAGTAATCTAGTCTCTAAAATTACATTATAGAATGACATACTGACAAAAGTGCCACCCATTTCAATATTTATTAATTCTACCTTAAAACACCCTAAAACTCTACTATGATATAAATGTCATGTGAAGAAGTAATCTAAAATTAATTAGCTAAAAACAATAAGCTCTGGTCACTGTTCATGCCTGTTCATGTCCATTTGTATGGTTGGCTGTGCAGCAGGAAGACAATAGTGGTATTGGCTAGCTTCTCTCACTGTGTGATGGTGTTCTACAGCATTCTTCTCACGGACAGCCTCCATTCACTGTACATGGGCTCACCATTGGTTACTCATATTTATTCTAGTGGTAGATATAAGTTCCAGAAAAGTAAATTGTCCACATGGATAATACAGTTCTTTGTTACTGTGACCAGAACATTTGAGGACAATTCAAACAAGTTATTTTTGTTATGTTTCCAGAAAGTTCCATCCATGGGGCCTTTGCATCAAGCACTTAATGAGACATCACAGCAGTGTGAGTATGTGGCACCGGATAATTGTTATTTGTTGTATGGAAGAAGTAGAAAGCAGAGTATGAGAAAACTGTCCTGCCTGTTCTTATTATATGGTGCCACTCCCATTCAGGGTGGGTGTTTATAGTTAATGATCATTGGGAAGGCTCTTCATAGACCTGAGTAGATTAATATTATAACCACCTATTTTTCCCTTAAAAGGTGGAATTAGAGAAATGAGTATAAATTTTTACTCAAAATAAGGTAGCAAGATACGATGAATCTAAAATAATGCACGCAGAATTTTATCATCTATTAGGAAATATAGGGAAATGCTAGTGAGTAGAGTACATTTGAGTGATAGTTTCAAAAATTAGTTTTAAATTTAAAAAGTATTTTTTTAAAAAATCAACCTAGTGGTTCCATGTGGCACACAAAATCTAACAACTCAGAATAAGGCATTATATTAATCTACTTGGGATGTTTATAAGAATTAAAATTAAATGAGACAATAAAGGAAAGTTCGATCAGTTCAGAAAGTTAGAGTTCAGCTTATTGTCAGACGAAGAGTTGGGGGAAATAAATACATACACACTGGATTTCATCCAGATAGATTTCAAACCAGGAAGAATGAAGCTACCTTGCATAGGTTTGCCTCCTTGGTTAAGGAGGTAAGCCCATGTGATAAGGGCAGATACAGGATGAAGAACAGGATGATTTGCAGAATGCACCCATCTTTTGCTCTGCAGAATGGACAGCATTAAATGCTGTTTTTATGAAAATTCAACTACCTTGTACTTTTAGTTTTGCCATCTTATCTGTGGGGTTATCATCTATTAACAGAAAGGGTCGAACTGTGTTATCTTGATGGACATAATATATCTCAGGATTGCGTTTTATCATGTTTTACTTTGTGGCTTGCTTCATTGCTAAACATTTACAGGTTCTCTTGGTTTTCTTTTTTTCTGCTCAAAATAGTGCTTTGGCAGAGGAATTCTTATGTGTATTTTTTTCTGGCTTCTCAGAATAAGTTCTTGGAAGAGGAAACACTTAGCCAAACCACATGGAATTTAACAGTGTTCTTGTACTATTATGTTTTTCTGGGATGACGCCAGTTGCATTCTCTACATGTAGATGACTGAACCCTGGGTTCAACAGTATCAGCTGTCAACTATTGCAGCTTTTCCTTAACTTTTGTTGATCAGATTAGAGGTTAAAGGGGATAATATATCATCATTTCAATTTGAATTTCTTTTACTTCTTCTTTGTGAAATTGGTCATCTTTTAAGTATAAAAAAGTATTCAGTTTGGGAGTTCAAGGTTCAAATTGCAGAAGTTCAAATCTTGGTTGTGCAACTTATGTAATGCATGGCTCCGAACTTCTTATCTAACTCCCAGTCCATGTCTCTACAACTGTATGAAATGAAGGGTATTAGGAATATTGAATAAATTCATTCATCTGATGAGTGTAGCATCTTAATCCTCTGATCTTCTGCTTCCCTGTCACCCTGGCATAGAGTTTGTCTACAGGATCCTTCACATCTCAGCAGAATTTGATACACTTGATTTCAAAGGGAAAACAGCCGTATTGCTGATTTTTAAATATGTAGAAATTATTAGTAATTTTTAAAATAGAAAAGATGGAAATTTAAAAGTATTTCGGTCTCTGTTATCAGGCCCCTACGTATAAGTATCATCCATATAATTACCATCATCCCAACTATTCTTATGTTGCTTCAATAATCATTTTATAATTTACATACATAGTGTTACAAATAATTAGAAAATTTGACATTAGTTTTTTCACTTATTACCATGCCAACTGCTTCTATCTGTATCATTGGTTCTCAACATATGGTACCTGACTCCGTTGTGGGGGACGGTCAAAGAGCCCTTTTGTGGGGGTCCATGTCAGATATCCTGCACATCAGATATTTATATCATGATTCATAGCAGTAGGAAATTACAGTTATGAAGCATCAACAAAAATAATTTTATGGTTGCAGGTCACCATAACATGAAGAACTCTGTTAAAGTGCCACTGCTCTAGATCAATGATACAGCCATGCCTTGTCCTTTTATTACTATCATACAGACTTCTGTTGAACATAAATACCTTAGCAATTTTCTAAAAGATAGAGACATGTGTCCAACTTCCTGTTGCAGTAAACAATGTTGTCATATGATAGATGTCCATGTCTTGCCTGCTTCTCTTAGGGTACATGAATAGTTAGTTATCATGCATTATTTTATTTTATGGCATTTTACATTCCTTCTATCCATTTTTTTCTGATAAAAATATTTGCTATGAGATTGGATTGTCTAGGTTTGAATCCTAACTATGATTTATTGATGACTTGGACTTGGGCAGTATTTTTATATCCATGTCACAGCCTCTCTGTGATAAGGTGAAGAATAATATAAATATGCCCTAAAGAGTGTAAGAATCAAGTCAAACCTTCCAAGTGTAATGCTTGGTATGCCTGTGTTCAATGCAGTGCAATGTTTGGAATTAATGTAATCTTTGCAAAACAAATCTGAAAGCTATTTTCCATGTGTTTGAATGTTCCTTGTTTAAGATTTCAAATTTATATCTTTTGCCCATATGTTTCCATCAGGCTTAACTTTACTGCCTCAAATTCTTGGAAAACATTTGTGTAAAATGTCCTTATGTCACAATCATTCTACACAGATAGAAACAGCAATCAAATAGCCATACTACAAATCCTCAGTGTCATATTTCTTAGTTCCTTCTTGTCTCCTGTAGGTTGTGTCAATCACCAATTCCTGCCAAGTTTTTATATTTTCTTGCTACATTTTAAGTCTGCTGCTTAGACCATCATATCCTCAGCCTCCTGGGTTCTCTCTTAGACAATGAGCTTGTACTACAATATTTTCCTCAAATGAATGTCAAATAAAAATCTCAGTCATTTAACAACTCAATCTTTGCTGCCATCATTGAAGGCTTTCATTTATAGAGTTGAAACTTTTTCCTCTTCCCATTGATCTTCTCCAATGTCTTTGGAATTAAGTGAATGCCAGTTATTCCTTTGGGGAGAATTATAGCTTCTATCTTTTTTCTTTAACCTTTTAGATATACAAAAATGATATAGTGAACCTAAAACCGTGTTATGATGACAGGATACTCATGATCCAAAGTAACCACATTTCCTTTCATGTACACAATGGAATTCTATTCAACTGTGAAGTAAAATGAAACCATAAAAATATAGATGCATATTTTATGTGATTATGTGAATAATCACCATGCCATGTGACATACAAATGTAAATGGGGGACATTTCACATGGCCTCATCTCAAGATAAAGAGCCACAAACATACAATGGCTACTGAGAGAGAATAAATTTTCTGTAGAAAGAAGCTCTATGTTATACAATCCTAAGTGGTCAGCCATAAATGTCTATACATAGCCATAAATATTATATATGTATACACATTTATATGTGTATATACATAGGTGCAACACTAGATAGACTAAATAGGTTGTGTGTGTGTACACCCAAGTGCATATGAGCATGTGCACATGTTCATGTGCATGTGTGTAAGCAGTAATAGTTATAGCAGAAGTTCTGAACTTATAGGGACTAAGGAGTCAAGAGAGGAGTCAAAGAGGAGAGAGGAAAAGTGAACATGTTGCAACTAAGGTATAGACTTCTAAAACAATAAAATAAAAAGTTAAATAAACAAAGGATAGTTGGGTACTCCCATAAAAAACATCTTTCTACTGTTACACAGGTGGGCACCTGGCAGTTCATTATTTTAGCACACAGCATGCAGAGCTAAGGAAGATCCCTGGTGTTGTTTCTTTCCCAATAGTCTGTGTTGCACTTTCCTGCACTATGAAAGCTATTTATGAAGGAAAGCATTTCTTGGTAAGATCAAGACTTCAAATGATAATTGGTGTCTTCAGCCACAGTCTTATTATCTCCTTATGATGGGTAACCAAGATAGACAGTGACCTATCTTGGTTGGAGTTCTTCCCAGGCCTCTCTGACCGACAACTTACAAGGAAGGAGATAACCTGTGCCTGTGCCTGAAATTTTCATTTAATACCTTGTTTTCTGGAAGCAAAGTCATTTACTTTCCTAGATAACTGTGTTAAAAATCTCTTTTTAAATCAAATCTGCTTTTATTAGCTTATAAACTTGTGGAGTTTCATAATTTTACTACAGATGTGATGTTCTTATTTAAGTCTAAACTTATAATTTAATTTTCTATTTGTTACCATTTAGCAAGATGTATTTCACAGCATCTTTCTCATTCTCAAGGAGTACTTAAATCCTAGAAAATCTTTCCATTTGTAAACATTTGATAGTGAGCCTTCTTAACTCCTTAATCATGCTCAATACCCCTCAGCTCCCAGCTTGATAAATCAGATCAGCTACATCTCAACACTCAGTCCACAAAGTCCTGAAACAATCATCAAAGTATTAACAGATAACTTGGGTACCTGAAAAAGCAAAGTCTACTAAAGAGAGCTCACCCATGAAACAGAATATGAGTAAATCTTTCATGATCTTCCTGGATATAACTTAGAAGGTTTGAGTATAAGAAACAACAGAGGAACTGGAAGTAAAAATGTGTTCTAGGCAGGGTTACTTTAATTCAAGAAGGGATGGGAATTCTGAGTCAGGATCTCTGGCCAAGGTTCAGGAAAATATAGTAGAACTCCAGATTGCGTGCATGGATGCAAAAAACCTCTGTCTTCAGATACCAGTCAGAGAGATTCAATGATCAGTCCCTACAGAGAATTAATGCCCCATACCACACATGTTATTTAGTTGGGATATGAATGAAAAGACAGTATTCACCATCATCTTTTTCCAAAGCTCTGGGAGATGGATTCTCATAAAGTAGTCCAAGTTACTCCCCTTGGAAGAATTTCACTGGTTAGAAGTGGATAATGAGCAGCCATCAGCTCTGTCCATGACAACTTTATTGAATCAGAAAATTTATTTCTCCAATTAATTTGAGCAAGTCACGCTTGCTCTTTTGTAACATGGAGAGATGAAATTAGATAATCTCTAAGGTCTCTTCAAATTTGAGAGTAATGTTATTAACATTACACCCAGTGACTGGGAAGCATGCACATCCCTTGGTGGGTATCACCCTCACTAAGATTGCAATAGAATATAACTCCTATAATGAAAATTTCAGGGGAATTGGATTATGAGCTGTGGATGCCAGCTATAAGACTGTTAAGAGTATATTTATTGCAACACTATGTTTTGTCACAGTCCTTCTCAAAGTGAGGTCCAGAGTCAAGAACCATCAATAGCCTAAAAATCCAGTACTTTATGTTCACCCCAGACAGAGAATCTGGGGATAGACCTAGAGAATATGTATTCAAGTCTGCTGTCTAGGTAATTTCTATGTCTGTTATCATTTGTCTTAAATATATAAAAAATGCTTGTTTGAACTGTTACTTATATTTAAACAACCAGGGTAATCTACGAGCCAATATCTAAGATGAATTCTTAAATACCATGTTTCTGTTTCTTCACCTACAAATGGAAAATGGCAACTTACTTCACTAGTTTATATGGAGGTAAAAAGAGATGACAGGTAGTAAATAACTGGCAGGTTATCAAGAAAATGAATGTTGTTACCCATGGATTCCTCAAGGAATAATGCTATTGGGAAAATCAACCACTTTGCCCAAGATGTGGACTTTATTATTCCTTAAGTATAGCAGATCACATCAAGAGCCACTGGATATAAAAATAAGCTACATACCAGACTGTGCATACTTGATTCCCTTCTCACAGAACTTACAGGCACATCCCAGGAAAACAATCTATAAGACTCATGTCAAGTTCTTGTTATAAAGTACAGGTGACTCCATTGCTCGGCTGAATTATATAGACAAAGGTATAATGCATTTAAGAGAAAAGCTAAAGTGGATGTATGAAACCACTCAGAAATGGCTATACTAGTTTCCAGGTTCTTTTCAAGCAGAAAGCAGGCATATGTTCTTTCAGCAATTAAAGAATAAAAGATGCAGGAAAGTGGTCCAGAAGGAAAACAAGAGTTGTTTTTGACTTTTCCATTGAATCACACACAAGTGAGTATATGCTGAGTTTGTGGGTGGTTTGGGAATGTTTTGCTCTGTGCATTGCTAGGAATGACAGATCTGATAGGGTTATGCTTGCCAATTTGCTTCCCACAAATGCACCCTATAAATGAAGGGGGAGAGTGGAAGAGTTTTCATGATCTGTCTTAAGACTTTAATCAGCCAGGTACAGAAATAATCAGATTAGAAAATAATGTGCTAAGACATGAATGCTATCTAGACTCATCAGCACAAGAATGCTATAGCCTCAGAGATCACTTCTGTCAGAGTGGGACAAATGCCTTGTTTTCCTCAAGTCCTCTGCTAAATTATATTTTAAACCTAGTAAATGAACACATACTTTCAAAACCTGATCGATTATCCAGGTTGGTTGTAAACGTGATGAGGGACTTCAAATGGGAGAGAAGGCTATGCAGGACTTATGCTTATAAAACACCTACTAAACTGCAGGCAATTTGAGTGTATCACGCCACGGTATCACAAGTCCACCACTGATTTCACAGGAGAGAGCAACTATATCTCATTTGATACTGGTCAAAGGAAAAATGAAGAGTTTATCCATGAAGGTTTTTTTTTTTTTTCTAGTATTCTGTTTTGCTCCTGACATTGATGTATACTGACAACTAGCTCACAGAAGTCATTCTGGTTATTTCTTTCCTCATCCAGGTGAACCTTGAGGATCTCGAGGATTTAGATTCTAATTCTCCTGGTAGGGAAAATAAAACAAGAGAAGGAGCTGAGCCTTTCAACTTGTCTTCCAAATCAATTTCTACTTGCTGAGGCTTGAAAGGAAACTTGCTCATTTTTTTTTCAAACAATTGAATGAAGCCATTTGTTAAGATGTGTTTATTAGGCTTACATAAGTACTCTTGCCCAAAGAGCACATACTCACAAGAAGCAGGAGCAATCTGTAAGATCTCTGGCTCTTCTGCATTAACATCATAGTGAAAGGGCTTATCAACATGCCTAATTTTTAATTTCTACAGATGACAAGGCAGCAGAGTGAAAACAAGTTTGTAAGACTACATATTCGCTTTTTTTAAAAAAACACAAATCTTAGATATGCTGGCCACATCAAAGTATAATTTCATGAATCTAAGAACACTAATCAGACAAAAAATAAATAAAATTGAGCAAGGAGGTCCCTGAGTTCAGTCTCCAGCACCATCAGTAACTTGAGTGTGAGCCAAAACATTATTTAACTCAGTTATGAGGGAATCAACAGGTGATAAGTCTTACTCAAGGAGAACATGGAGAAGCTGAATAAGGACTGAAGGGATGCTGGAATGAAATTGTAAAGTTAAACACACAATTGTTTCACATGCTGTAGGTGAAAATGCTATTTTGAATTATCTGCTTTTTCTTCACATGAATAATTTGCTTCTCTGTCAGACAGAATTTTTTTAAGTTGATAAGTAACTTTAAAAAAAAAAGCAAACTGGGCTCCAGTCTTTGGTAACTAGCAATTCAAATAGAAGAGTACAATAAGGGACTGGAAACTCTTAAAACTCACCACATGGCTTCTGTTGCAGTTACTCTACCATTGTGGAGCAGAAAGGGCCATCCATAGTACATACATGAATCAAGGTGTCTTTGTACCAATAAGATATATTTACAAAAGCACACATCAGTCTGGTGTACCACTGTTTGTCATCCCTGTCTGGCAGAATGAAATGATCCTGGCTGTATGTATTGGTACTCTAGTAGGACTTTGGAAACATACCTTGTCCTTTGCATTATTCTCTAGCTGTGCTGCTTAGCATTGCTTCACAGTGATAAAAGTAACCAACAGATACACTCAGGAAAACAGAGTTATCAAAGGCTTCACAATACAGTGGGTTGGATCCAGGTACTTAGGCAGGGCATCATGGTATTGAAAGAATGTGGGGAAGCAGATGATACAAGATGTTGAAAGGGATAATACATACAGAAGGATTGGCTTCCTGTGAACTACTCCCTCTAGCTAGGCCCTACAATTTAGTTTCCAGAATCTCTTTAAATATTGACAAGAGCTGTGGACAAAGTATCTGATTCAGAGGACATTTATGTTCAAACCATAATAATGATTTCAAACTTTTTCTTAGACTAGTCATGTTTTATGCAACCTTTTCCTAATTATCCATATTTCCTTAACTTGAGTTTTTGTTCTTGCTGAATAAGGGTCATTTGGAGAAATCTTCTGAGTGGAGTGAGCATTCATAGTAGTATTCCTTCCAATATTCATTATTTCTTTATCCTGAGTTAAAAAGGTGACAAATTTTCTCACATTGCCTCTCCCAAAATCTATCTGAGAAAATAAGACCACTCACCTGGGTCAGGGCAGTGATCAACTGACTTAAGTAGTAACAAGTTCTGGAGTAAAATAACATCGTGTTTACAATATTTTACCCCAGTTGAAGCATAAAATGTTCCTTCATGAACTATTGTTTCACTTACCCAAATAGAAAATTAAAATCAGCTACGTTGACCCTACCTACTCTTCTCAACAGAACTAGAGTTGTGAGAACAGTTCTACAAGCTGGGGGCTCCAATGGCTGCCAAAAACAAACCACCCAAACAAGTAGGTTGCTTTCCTTCCTCAAATCTAGGCAAAGCTAACCTCTATCGTAAGTGATGACTTTGAGCTATTAGTATGAGAAGAGAGGCCATATTAATAGTGATAAACATTAATTAGGTGTGAGCTCAGGAAAGCAACAAAACCCATTTTGCATTTTGAAAGACAGATCACAATTTATTGAGTGATGCTTTAAATCACATAATGCTCAGGAAGGAGAATTCAAGCAGAAACCCAAGGCTTTAGTTAGATGTTCTGATGAGGCAGGTATCCATTGAAAAACATTACTTGAAGGGTGCTACACATAGTACAGTCAAAGGAACTGAGGAGGCAGTTTAGGCAGAGAGAAAAGCTGAATCGTAAGTGTTGCAAGAGTGGAGATCTTAGCTGAGCCCATGCAGAACCCTGGGTCTAGATTTTGAAATCGTCCCAGGGAAGTCAAGGTGTCATAACAGAAGCTTCTTTAATGAATTGCTCATGGTCATAGTCTTGGGAGAGGCAGTTCTTGGAAGCTGAGGGAAATCCCAACAAGGAAGAAAGCTCTGAGCCATCCGTACCCATTGTCCCTGTTCCTTGGGGGGATAAATTATGTCTGAAATGATTCTGCTATTCCTAACCTGTACGGACAGGGTTTCACATCTTCTCTAGTTCACTCTAACTCTGCAGTTAAAAAAGTACACTTATGCTAATTACTGTTTCTGATTGCAGCTTTACATATTCATAGCTGGGCCTATTAGGTATCTATTGTTATTTTGTTTGCTTAAATGAGAAATATTCCCCATAGATTCCAATATTTGAATACTTGGTGCCAGTTGGTGTACTTGCTTGGGGAGGTTTAGGAGATGTAGATTTGCTGAAGGAGATGTTTCAACTTAGGCAACTTTCCAGAACTTAATGCCTTGTTTGACTTCATTTTGTTCTCTCTCTCTCTCTCTCTCTCTCTCTCTCTCTCTCTCTCTCTCTCTCTCTCTCTCTCTCTCTCTTCCTCTCTCTCTCTCTCTCT
>JADRCD010103077.1:0-15491 GCA_019843815.1 Montemys delectorum | reverse complement strand
AAAAAAAAAAAAAAAACAAATAAACAAACAAACATTCTGAGTTTACATACTACTTGAGTCTGGGGTATCATTCTTTGGCAAATCATGGACTCTTACAGTGTGAGGAGATTGAATCCTTAATGTTCAGTCCTGACTGCAATGAAGCCAAACAAAGGTCCACCATGTCTTTAGTTGCCTCAGGATCCATGCTGCCTGGGGTATCATATGGACCTGGCTCTTCTCCTGAAATAATCACACCATTTCATCAGTTATAAGCAAGTTACTGGATAAAGGGAAGGCGGAATGAGTTGGTAGAGGCAGGAAGCTCGCAAGTGTGATGAGAAAATTTTGACACAAACTAAAATGAAGCCCACATGACCCATGCCACCCTCCACATACCAACTATGTGAAAAATTTACCAGTGTTCTTGGAGGGGCAAAATTAAGATAACCTTCTCCTCTCCTACCTTGTCTTCTGCCTTCCTTAGAGTTACTCTTTAAAATAAGAATTGGGTATATGGAAAAGATTCAAGGCAAAGTTAGAAGCCAAAAAGAAAAACAACTGACCTATTTCCATCCAAAGCATACAGCTAATGCTCTGACTTCAGACTGCCATGCTTAGAAATATTACTGTATTATTATTATTTATCTTTAAAAATTATACATTGCTAAGAAAACAGCCTGAAAAGTCACTTAGCTTTGGTGAAATAGTCTAATATGTAAAATTTAATGAATTAGTTGATTACTAATTCACTTACAGTGTTTTTTACCTTTAAGGTCTTCTGTACATGAAGCAAAGACCTTACCACAGAGCCACATTCTCCATTCTCCTTTGGATTTTTAAGCTGCCCAGGCTGGCCTTGAGCTCACTCTATAGGCCATGAAGCCCTTGCAGTTGCCATCTTCTTGCCTTACACTCTCAAGCCGGGAGTATAGTCATGTACTCCCCAGACTAGGCTTTGATTTAATTTAAAAATCAAAATGATTAAATATCAATTAAGAAACACAGATCAGAGATTTCTAAACACTCAGAAGAAAGAATGTAATTTGAGACATAAACAAAGCAAAATCAAGCTCATGGTGGGGGTGGAGGTGGGAGTGGGGGTGGGGACCTATAATTAGCCAAATTGATTGCATGGAATTAGTAAAGGAAGTTGAAATTCTAGGGTGTTATATCTACCTATAGGAACTACAAAACTTTAGAAGAAACAGAAAATGCAATAAATCCCTTTATTATTGCAAATGGATACATTTTATGATCCTTTCAGAAGTCATGTAACTGGGGAAACAAGTAAATTAAATTGTAGCTTGTGTATTAATACATAGCTTCTGATGAATTATGGCTTGTTTTGTAGATTTAGCAGTAATTTGTAACAGTAACTTGTGTCTGCACTGTGAGTAGCAATTCATTAACCATAATTCTGAAATGAAGAGAAAGCAGGCATTTGACACTGGGCATGTGAGCTGTTATGAGTAGCCACATTTCTGGGGAGTATATGAGAAGATGATTATTGTAGCTCATTAGTTTGAATGGAAACAAGTTAGGTGAGAGGATGGGGAGATGGCTCACACAAGCACGAGGACCCCTGAGCTTGAATCCCCAGCGCCTATATCAACTGCAGTAGCATCATCTGTGCTCCTAGTGCTTCTATTGCAGGATGGGGGATGAAGACATGAGAATCTCTGAGGCTCACCGCCTGCTGTATGGACCAGGAAACAGCAAAGAGTGTTTCAAGGCAGAAGGACACAGAGTAACACTGGCGATGTGCACCAGACCACATTTGCACACAGACAGACAGACAGACAGACAGGCAGGCAGACAGGCAGGCAGGCAGGCAGGCAGGTACACACACACACACACACACACACACACACACACACACACACACACTGAAATCTTTCAGGAATATGACAGTAGGCATGGAATTGCATAGCCAAGGCTCTGAAGGGAATTCTTACCCTAGCCTTTTAGCCACTCAAGAGAAAGTAAATATCATGTAATTACTGTCATCAGGAAGCCAACTTTCTTTAAAAAGTAAGAAGGGGGGGGGTCCTGTTTTTTTTTTCTAGACCACAAGAGAAAGCCAAGAAAATTATAGAACCAGAAAGAATTTCTCATGTTTCTTCTGTGTTTCTTCTGTAGTTTCCATCAGCCATTCTAGGACAGGTCTTCTGCAGTACATCAGTTAGAATCCTGAACTTCCAAGGCAACAGAGAAATACTTTTCATGGCAGTTGACATATAGACAGTATTATATGAGAAATAATCAGGCGATATTCTCTTGTGGAGGGGCCATTTGCAGTCCCTTCGGTATTAGACTGAGAAGACAACCCTTGATGGATAAAGCAAGAAGGAAATGGATGCCAAAACAAATTTCCTGTTTTCTGAGTTTTTAGTCAGTAGTATTTGGGCTGGTAAGTTAACACAGAAAAATCATTTAAATGACTTTAAACTAGGAAAAAAAAAACTGTACTGGCTGGTTTTGTGTGTCAACTTGACACAGGCTGGAGTTATCACAGAGAAGGGAGCTTCAGTTGGGGAAGTGCCTCCATGAGATCCAGCTGTGGCATTTTCTCAATTAGTGATCAAGGGGGTAGGGCCCCTTGTGGGCGGTGCCATCCCTGGGCTGGAAGTCTTGGGTTCTATAAGAGAGCAGGCTGAGCAAGCCAGGGGAAGCAAGCCAGTAAGAAACATCCCTCCATGGCCTCTGCATCAGCTCCTGCTTCCTGACCTGCTTGAGTTCCAGTCCTGACTTCCTCTGGTGATCAACAGCAGTGTGGAAGTGTAAGCTCAATAAACCCTTTCCTCCCCAACTTGCTTCTTGGTCATGATGTTTGTGCAGGAATAGAAACCCTGACTAAGACAAAAACCATATAAGCCAATTAGAAATGTTTGACACAGGGCTGGTGAGATGGCTCAGTGGGAAAGAGCACTGACTACTCTACCTAAGGTCTTCAGTTCAAATCCCAGCAACAACATGGTGGCTCACAACCCTCCATAATGAGATCTGATGCCCTCTTCTGGTGTGTCTGAAGACAGCTACAGTGTACTTATGTATAATAATAAATAAATCTTTTTTTTTTTTTAAGAAATGTTTGATGCACTATCCATGTGCTATAAGAAAGGTCTTACATAGATAGGGATTTTTCTTCACTTCGAAAATCTGAGATGTTCCACAAAAAAATTACTTTACGTGACTTTGAATCATGTTTCGAATGAATAGGTCGTTTAATATCCTAAAACTGTGGAAAGTCATCTCTACCTCAGGAGCTCCTAAAAGATCAAAGCTGATGGTACAGTTGTCCCATTTAAGGCTGAGGACAGGGTCTCAAGCCCAGATGGCCTAGGATATACAACTCTGATTGGACAAAACCCAAAGAACAGAATACTGCAATGAAAAACTGGAGCTAGAGGAGATCAATAGAGAAAATTCAGTTGTCAAGGGCACTTGTTGCTCTTCCACAGGACCTGAGTTTGGTTCTCAGCACTCATATCACATGGTTCATGTTCACCTATAAATCAAATGCCAGGGGATCCAATGTCTTCTTCTGGCCTCTGTAGGCACCCTCATGCATATAAACATACGCACATATAGATGCTTATGAAACAAAAGTCTTTTGAAAGGGAAGCATTGGAACTTAAGAAATAGTAACATATAAGATATAATATTTCTTCAGAATGAATGTGATGAACTCTGGTAATGAGTTGATCTATTTTAATTTTTAGAGTGCACATCATTTAAATGATTTTTCTGCATTAAAAGTAATATTTCTTCCTTGAAGAAATTTACATATTTACTGAAGAAAATCCATGTTAACGTAGGAATTTACAGATAATCAAAGAACACAAATCTTAAAATCATCCTGAATTTCATTCCTCAGAAAGTTTTTGTTAGCCATTTTAATATCTATATGTAGAAATATACTATATGGTATACTCTACATTAAGCCTTTAAAATCCATTTCTATCTACAAGTATATATAACATATATATATATATATATTTTACAACTATATGTATTTATTTAGATGTGTCTGTATTTACATCAACAAATATGCATCTGTCTTGATATACTCTATCATCTATCTCTGTAATTATGATGATACACTTTCATAACATCATGAAACAACCACTGTTAGGTAATACTTGTGGGCATGCGTGCTTTCTGGAGACACAGACAATGAGATACATGGCCTTGTGCATGGTAGGTAAATGCCCTCACACTAACTACACTGCTGCCCTATTTGTTAACTTTAAATTTTTTAATCTATTGTGCACATTTCCCCGAGCCATTTCTTCTCCTTTTGTATAGTCTAAAATCATTTTAATGGTTTATGCTTATTCAGCATGTACCAGTCTCTGATTCTTAGTGGTATACATTTACAGACACAAAATTCTAGGTTACAGTTGGATGCTTCTGTCCTTCCATGGCCCTTTGTTCTGCAGGCAATGCACTTCTATTTTCCCAACAGGATTTGACAGAGCCTGCTTCCCTGCTTCATACCAAACATTTTAAAGTTTTATAGGCTCTTCTTAATCTGAACAACTCAAAGTACCACACAGATATGCTCTTAACAGTGTCCCCAGTGTTAGGAAGAGGAGAAATAGGGGCCTTAAGCTTCCAATAAACCGTATTGCAGAGCCTCATTATTTGGCTGAAGTAATAATCTAAAATTAGGCTAAGTAAAGAACAAAAATAGATATTTAGTCAACTGACTTCCCAGTTATGTTTCTTTACTTTGGTCATATAGCTGGCATTTCCTTTAACTACGGAAACAGAGAACAATTATTTTAGTTAAGAGTTCTATGGTTATTTTTGTTATACTGCTCATCTTTTCTTCAACTTATAGTTTCAAAACAAATTCTAGTACATGACTATATAAGAGTTTAGTATAGGACAATATACTGTCCCAAGGGTAAAATATCCTTTAGGAGAGCCTTGTAAAGGGAAACCAAGATATATTCTTTAATATCAAAATCCTTTAAAATGGAATTGTGAATAGAGTATAAGCTAATAAAAGTGCAGATTTAATTTTCTAATAGTACTCATTGATTTTAGAGAATTTATCAGTTTGTTGGAAAGTGCATCATGCTAAAAACAAAACATTTAAAAATAGTTTATGTTTTGGCTTAGTCTACAATATGTCAGAACATATTACCAATTCTGTTACATTTGCATAAAATAATGTGGATACATATGTATATATATATACACATATACGTACACATACATATATACACATATAACCTTTGACCTCATTATATGACACAGATTTGCAAAACACCTGGGTGTTTAATGTCTTTGATTAGGTTACTAAAGCTGTATTCCTGAATGGATGGTGGAACCTGGAAATATCAAGCTATGATTCCAATATTACAATTTGCAGTGCTAATGGAAAAGGCACAGAGGATGGGAATGGTGAGGAACTCAGGACAGTTAAGCCTTCACAAACACCTCTGAAGCATGAGGTTCTGTGAAGAGCTCTCAGGTTGGCCACCAGCAAGTGCTAATGGGATACTCCTGGCCTTGAATTCTTTAAAACTAGGTCCTCTGTGTCTCTTCATCTGTCTTCTTCATCTGCTTTTATTGTAAAGCAGTAATTATATTTCCCTGAGTGCTGTGAACCACCCCAATAAATGACAAAATCTGAGAGGATCATAAGAACCTCAATGTATAGTCATCAGGTGGCATTTGTAGCTAACTTGAGGCCCCAGCGTAACCGTAGGCTTTTCTATGCCTGCCCCAGTTCTTTCATAATGTCTTATATTCATTTTCAATGTTGTTGCCCTTAGTTTAGGCTTCCTCTCCAACTAGCTCACAACTCAATTATCCCACTTATACTCTTCTATGTTCTGCCCAGCAAATCTCCCATGTTTCTCCTTCCCAGAGTTCCTCTCTTTTTGCTGGACGTCCCACCTTACTATCTTGCCTTTTGCTATAGGCCGTAGGCTTCTTATTTTAACCAATCAGAAGGTGCCATTGGCAGTCAAGGAAGGATAGAGAGACATCTTCACATAGTGTACAAACACATCACTCCAACACCCCAGGACTGGAAACTGGTATCTGAAGTTGGAGGAAGAGCAGTCTTGTGGAGCAGAGCCCCTTAACCTAAGAGATCTCAGCTCAATTCAGAGAGCCAGTGTCAGAGTGGAACTGAATTATAAAAACCCTGTGGACATTTGCAGACAATCAAATACTTGTCCGGTATGGGGAACAACTCCACACTTTTGGTGGCCAGAAATAATGTAAATATTTAAAAGCAAAAAGGAATTAGATCTAATTGGTTTATATATAAACTGTACAATACCAATGCTGTATAGTTAAGAATGTATTTTCTCTAGAAATTACTGTAAATTAGAGTAATATACATGGGACTATTGTGATCTATTAACAGTGTATAGAAATACAGCCTGGAAAGGAATCTTGTAACTGTGGAGTGGGGTGAGCAGAGGGGGTCCTTAAGAGCCTGCTGGTCCTGAGTGGTGCTGCCATACCTAGGACCAACAGAAGAAAATGTTGGGGGCAAACTCCTTCTAGCTAAGGCTCCTTATATTGACTCTATCTCCAGATAAACCTTGGTGTAAATAGGTGAGTATGCAAAGGTAAGGGACTTTCTGACCACTTAGCCAGCACCACTGTCCTTCAGCTGTAGGCAGTGAAAGAAGCCAGTCCTAGAGCTGGAGATCTGAATGAACTGATGCACATGCCCAAAAGCCTGAATTTGGATCTAGATCTATTTTTTTGTTGTCAGCATTTATTTATTATTAGGCTGACTTACACATAGTCATAGTGTTTTCTTGAGAATTAAATATGAGAATATATCTAAAGATATTAACCCAGTGTACCACATAAAAACCTATTGGGTCTCCTTTTTGTTACTGTTGTTGTTTCAAAAACAAACAAATAAACCTACTGCTGGGTATGGTGATTCTTGACTGTAATTCTGGCACTGGGTAAACAGAGGCAGGAGAGTCAAGAGTTACAGCCAGTCTCAGCTACATAGTAGGTTTGAGCAGCCTGGGGTAAAGGTTGTTAAAATAACAACCAAATCATAAAACACACACAGACATAGAGATATACATTGTTCTTAATGAACCTAAGTCATGAGGATTTCCGGTCTCTTCTGTGACCTCTCTGTCCCTACCCTCTCCCCCAGCCACAGGGCCTCCTTGCCATTGCTCCAACCTGCCACACGCTCACTCACCTCAGGCCCCGTATGCTGCCTTGTCTGGAACTCTCCTCTCTAAGGCACCTTCGAGTCCTTCAGGTTTCCACTCAGCCGTCTTGCAAAGCCCCCTCTGGTAGAAGTCAGGGAAGGAAGCACACTTCAAGGGAAGAGCGATTGTTGGCTCTTCTTAATAGGATATAGGAATAGCCAGTTATTTGAGAGAAGATTAAAAATGTCAACTCCACTAGGGATTACTGGGATTGCTTTGCTTGTTGAGTCAAACACTATGGCTGGAGATAGATGCAGCTCAGTGGTAGACCCCTTGCCTACAGCTTGCCTAGCAAGCCTGAGGTTCCAGATTCCATTCCTCCCTCCCTTGCCCCACAGGCAAAGGCAAATAAAGGCCACTCCTTCATACTCTATGCTGATTTCTGTAAGTTCCCATGTTGCTAATGTCTCATTTCCTGACAGTCCAGTCTCATCCCTAACAAACAGTTTTGGGATGTTTTCAGCACCCCCAAGACTTTACATACATTGCACTGCCTCAACTGCTCATTTCTATGTGTTTTTCTTCCATTTTTTCCTTAGGTATGCAAACTACTCACGAAGACATTTGTCTACATGTGGAAAAACGCTGGAGATGCTGCAGGAAAATCAAGAGCTTTCTATCACAGATAAGTCAACATTAAGATGAAATATTAACTACTTCTGGTGTTGAAAGTACTTGGGCCGTTTCTGACCAGTGGTTTCCACAGAAGAACCCTGAGTGATCTTGGGCTGGTGGTAAGGGGGAAGCATGGGAGAATGAACAGCACACGCCAGCATGAAGTGGTTAGCACCAGTGTTTCTCTTACTCCTATGATACATTTGTTCTCTGGCTGTTCCCATGTGGCTAGATTCCCTTCCCTTTTCCTTGTCCCCCCTCCAGCCCCTATTACCCTCTGACATCTAAACTCATGTTTACTTCTGGTCCCCTACAGATCTTCAGTTCTACCCATCTGAGTTGTTTATGAAAGCATTTCCTAAACGGATACTGTTTCTTTTCTAAGAATCCTGGTGCCAGCCATTAAGATAAAACATCTTGCCTCCCCCGTCCCTAAGTACTTAAAGCTTGGGTAGAAGGCTTACTTAAGTTACAGATGCAGCCTGGATTCAGATCATGTTTCACCCCCATGTCTCAGATAATCTATTCCAACTAACTGCACAGTTTACTTACTGACCACACAGTGTGCATTTTTGCTTTGTTAATAGAGTACATACTCCTGGCAAGGTTGTGTGTATACATGTTGTTCTCACTCAAAAGTTCTGGGGTAGATGTACCCAATGAGTAACATACTTACCCTCAGCCCCCTGCTCCCACCCCAGCCCACCACCATTTTTGTTATTATTGAGTCCTTTACAAGTCCTTCTTACAAGACCTTCATGATCTTGTGACTTTAGGCCAAGAAACAAAATCAGAATTGTTCCACACTCAAATTAAAACTAGCAATAAAGTTGAGCTTCAAGCCACAAGGAGACAGTGGAGGACAGGGCCATGTTTGTGAGGAGCTGGCCACATGATGGCATATGTTTGTACTGCACTGAGATCACCTGGGCTTTGTCTGGTTGAGGTGAGATGATTGATACTGCTGGGGCTATGTACAGGCTTTCTGATGCTTCTGCACTGTTATGCTGAACTAGCAATAAATATGTGAGGACTTTTGTTCAGGAAGGGTCCTGTGTTCTGTGTATCCGATGCTGACCTTTATGCCCTAGCATTGTCATGAATACTGAAAAATCTCCTGGTGTCAAGAGTGTTCCCCAATTATCTCTGATTGGTTAATAAAAGGCTGAGCAGCCAACAACTGGGCAGAGGATTGAGATAAAAAGGCTGGACTTCTTTTTTTTTTTTTATTAGATATTTTCTTTATTTACATGTAAATTTATTCTTTCCCAGTTTCCCCTCCAAAAAACAAACAAACAAAAACAAATAGAAACAACAAGAACAAACCCCTGTTGCCTCCCCCCTCCCCATGTGTGCCACCCCACCCTCTCCCACTTATTGGCCCTGGCACTCCCCCACACTGGGGCACAAAACCCTCACAAGGCCAAGGTCCTCTCCTCCTATTGATGATCAAATTTGCGATCCTCTACTATACACATGCTGCCAGAACATTCATTCCCACCATGTATAGCCCTCGGTTGGTAGTTGGGTCCCTGGGAGCTCTGAGGGTACTAGTTAGTTCATATTGTTGTTCATCCTAAGGGGCTGCAAACCCTTCAGTCCCATAAATAAAAGGCTGGACTTCTAATCCCAGTCAAAGGTCCAAGAGAGAAGAGCCAAGGGGGAAGGAGTTGGCCATGAGGCTGGTGAGGGTCCAGGAGGAGAACAAGGGCCACAAAGCAGGTGGAGGAAGAAGAAGAAGACGCTTGCTATGAGGTTGGACATGAGGAAGAGTAGCCAAGGGAATTCTTCGTGAGCTACGGCAGATAGAGCCAAGGAGAGACTAAAAGCAAGTAACTTGGGGAGGGAAAAGAAGGAGGAGGGCTGAAACTCAGTAAAAGAAGACTGGAAGAAAGAAGGGACAGAGATGTGGAGGACTCTGGGGCTAAGAGTTTATTCCATATTCACTATGTAATGGAACCTGGAAACAGAAGGTAAACTAATTATTTAGCTTCTTTGCTGTGAAGGCAAGTATCATGACATTGTGCTGAATGCTATAATCTCAGAGCCTAAATCAATGCCTAGGGCAGGGTCATTAGTTTCCAGGTATTTGCTGAAAGAACAGATTCTTGGTTTTCAGAAAGACAGGCCACTTTGTCTTTGCTTTCTATATTTTAAAAGCAAATGTGAAATTCTCTTCACCCAGCACGGGAACACAGAACCAGAAGGGCTGAGTTGGCTCAGCCTTTCTCGAATTGAATCAGTTTGATTTCTATGGAGACGTGGCACAAATCACAACAGGTTGCACTCTCCCCATCCCCTTCAGCCAGAAAAGTAAAAGCTTAGAGAATTTTTTGCTTTGCTGTGCAAGTTCCCACCAGCCCCCTTGCCACAAACACACCTTTTGAAGAGAGCATATTGATGGTCTCCTCCGTATGGAAGGCCACCATTACAGAAGTCGCCACATCTGACAGCCACGTAGACTAATCCCTGTTAAGAGAAAGTGAGCCACTTTCCTGACTTTTGAGTAGTTGTAAGCTCTCCCACAGAAAAGGATGGACAGGAATTTTATTATCTAATTTCTTTAATGAAAAACTATGAGCAATGTGGGGAAATGCAGAGGTGAGTCTGATTAACAAAGAGACCCTGTATAGCAGACACCATAAAACCTGGACTGCTTTGAAGCACCCAGAGGATGCAGAATTTCCTTTCAGATGGAAAGAGAGAGAAATGATGATTTCAAGGGCAAAACACTTGTAATTGCTAACATGTATTAGGATTTATCAAGCACTACTGTAATTGCAGAAACATTTAAATCTATTTCTCCTAACATCCGTGCGTAACCAAGGACTGTTATAGTGTCGACAGGTGAGTGAATCAAGACTGAGAAAGGTTAAGACATTTGCTCAGGGATGCCAGCCCAGAGGATTGCTGCCTTTGGCAGCTGAGAGAAGGGACTACACTGCAATGTGCTGAGTCAGGGAAGACGGAGGTCCTCATGAATGTATCAGAGGTGAGTCACAGGCATAAAATGCTTGCTCTGTTTATAAGCTCCGTAACTGCAGCTGGTTGCCTGTGCTGTCACCCTCTCAAATTCTTTGTAAAAATGTCTCTTGTCAACATTTTAAGCGAAAAAGAACACAGAAGTTTATCTTTGGATGTAGCAGATGCAATTCAGCCTGAGGCCAAGAAAAAGGTCAAAGATGGTGCCTGAGTCCATGGAACCTGTAGCAAAAGAAAGTTCAAGGCACACATTTTGGCAACAGTGGAGAGCTTGGATGTAAGCAGATGACTACAGTTAACTGTGGACTAAGGGAGGGAACAGTTGCAGCATTGCTCAGGGCGTGGGATGCTCTAGAAAGCTCTAGGTTTGGAAGAAAAGAAGGTTTCTGAGAGTTTGAAAGTTACTTAGGCTTATGTATGCTTCTGGATTTTTACGTTGCCATAGAAAGGCTGTACGGTTTCCTCACGTGTGACCACATCAGCACATTCCCTACCCACCCCTGCCAGCTACTCCTGACCTGCTCGGCTTTGCCCACAGAAGAGCTTACAGACTAGACAAAAATATAGTCACATGTTGAGCAAGATGACTAGTTATTGGTGACAGAAACCATGCATTGTAAGGACTAGTGAAAGCACAGAAAAAGTTATGATGTGGCCTTTGACCTTGACACACTGAAAGCTGAAACAGGTCTGCCTGTATAACAAGGGACAACCAGGCAAAGGATGTGGTTCTCCGGGGAAGGCCACTGTAGGCTTCCAGGATAAGGAAGGGACTCTTTACATTGATCTTGGTTATCAGCTCAACTGGAGCAAACACTGCTTTTGAGAAACAGTTTTGTGTTGACTGGGAAAGAACACAAAACTGTGGCTCTGTGGGAAGGAGGTGCCATGGGGTGGCGTCACTTACTGAGGAGAGCACGGCCTCGGTTGTCGGAGTATGTCACGGGCTAAAACAATCCTGGCACAGTCCTTAAAAGACATTATTAAAATGTTAAAAAGTAAATCTTATCCCAGGGTTTCTTCTTATGCTTCTTCAAGAAGCATGAGTCTGGGGAGGCTGACCAGGACTCTGGGCACATTCTCGGGCTGGGGCGTCAGATGGGCCTCAGTGAGCTGGGTCCTCCCTAGAGCACTGATCTGAGGGTCAAAGTGGGTTACTTCCAAGATCTGTTTTTGTGCCTTCACCCCATAAGAGCTGGATCTCATTTTATTAGGAAAATGTATTGTGGAATTAAAACTCCATTATTTGCTGGACGGTGGTGGCACACGCCTTTAATCCTAGCACTTGGGAGGCAGAGGCAGGTGGATTTCTGAGTTCGAGGCCAGCCTGGTCTACAGAATGAGTTCCAGGACAGCCAGAGCTATACAGAGAAACCCTGTCTCGAAAATACCAAAAAAAAAAAAAAAAAAAAAAAAAACCCCTCCATTTTTTTCTCTTTCTCTGTCTCTCCCCACTACTTTTTTTTGTGTGTTTGTTTGTTTGTTTGTTTGTTTGTTTTGAGACAGGGTCTCACTATGTAACTCTGGCTATCCTAGAAGATACTGTGTAGATCAGGCTGAGCCAAACTCACCCTACTTTCATGTCCCAACATGGAAGCAGTTTCATGAAACTTTTGTAGAACAGAATAAAGAAAGTTGTAAGTCAAGGTGCTTTTCAAATACGTCAGTGGAAACTAAGTGGGTGCTTACACAGAGGCAGAGGAATCTTAGCTGTGGACCTCAAATACATCTTGATGACTCCTAGCCCTTTGGATTGTAGAGACTACAGATTTGTTAAGTTAATGCATTCCAGAAATCTTTTATCCTTTAGTCACAGTCAGAGGCTAGCTCAGAATGATTATTTAAAAGGCTTAAGACAGCCCAAGATACATTGTAACTAAGCTCTGGATCTGCAACAATGGCCCGAGGGTCTTTTAAGTACCAATCAGTCAATCAGACTTTCAGGTTTCAGGTTAAATTTGTAACCACTTTCTGGAAACTTTCATACTGACAACCAAGTTAGAAACCAGTCCCAGCAGAGAAAACCAGAGACATCGCCACTGATAATGAGTTCACTGGAACAACCATAGCTGAATCTGTGAGTACTGAAGGAACCGTTGGGTTTCCTTTGCAGGCTCCTCCAATGGAGGACTCGGGGCACGATGAAGTCAGAGTTCCAGGGAGAGGAAGGTGTCCAGAGACCTTCCGTCCCTCACACAAGTTGCTCTTCTGTCTGGGCTGCTCCTGTATTGTCATTCCCACGGGGAAGAATGGATGTTTTCTCTGTCTGGAAATATGTTCTTACTTTCCCTCCAGACATGGTGCTCCTGTCCGCACCTTTCCTGAGCCCCAGAGCTCCTCGAATTCTTTCTCTATTTCTTTCCCTGCTTGCAGGGCTTCACGCTGTGCTGAGCACAGGCAGCCTTCAAGCCTTGTTTTTCTTGAAAAATTTAAGCAAATATTTACATTTTCTACTTGTAGACTTTTAAAATAGAGCCTACACAGACTTCCTTGTGGTGAAGCTGATGCTGAGAACACACAAAAGTTAGGCACAAGTGAAATCACCTACCTTTGTTTCCTTCTTCAGAGAGTGGCAGTAGCCTCAGTGATGTAATAGGAATATTAGCTGTAATAATTTACAAATACAAAATGGAAACACGCAACAACATACAATAGACCTGTATATGAAGTAAAAACAAAAAATCCTAATTCTCTGTATTCAGGAGAGAAAAAGGTAATTTATATTCAAGTGGAAAACATGAAATCTATAAATGTTTTAGGAACATTATAGTTGTTTAAAAAACATAAAACAAAACAAAATAAGTTCACTCATAAACAGAACCTAGAAATTTCTGCTTTCTTAGAGCAGTGTTTCTCAGCCTTCCTAATTTACTGTTGTAACCCTTGGATACAGATCCTCCACGCTGTGGTGACCCTACAACCTTAAAATTATTTTTGTTCCTACTTCATAACTATAATTTTGCTACTGTCTTAAATCATAATGTAAATATCTGATATGCAGGAAATCTGATAGGCAACCCCTGTGAAAGGGTCGTTCAAGCCCAAAAGGGCCCACGATCTACAGATTGAGAACCAGCGCATCCGAGGTGGCAATACTTGAATAGAAGCCATTGGTTAGTGGCCCACTGAGGCAAGTTTCTCCTCCCTACCTACACCTTAAGTCTTCTGAGCAGTTGCTTGTTGCATCTGTCATAGCTTACTGTGTGAACTGTTGTAACCATATGCATTTCTGCCTGGTTCTTAAAGACTTTAGGGACTGTCTTAGCCTACTGCTCGTTGGCTTGACCACATACTTCAGAGAAAAAGACACTTGCAAGCAAGATGCATCACAGATGTAGATCATAGCAATCCCGCCTAGCCTCTTGTTGTGAGTGACATTTTAGCTACAGGTCATGCTCAACGAAATTGGTAATGTGGCCCAGACTGACAGAGTCCCTTGCATTGTGCACAAATCCGGCAATCATGGTCTCAAAGATACTTCTAGCTAAAAGTTCTGGATCTAGACAAAGAAATGCAGCATCCTGCGAAAAGCATGCTTGTGGATGAAAAAAGGAAGATAAAATAAAATATGGACCTGTAATGTGGTGAAATGAAATGTCAAAACTTCCCTTGCAAGCAAATTATTTCAAAGATATACACAGAAGCTCTTGGTACATGAAAAGGGAAGAAATAAATACAGTCACTGTAACAGCCATGGCTTCTAAAGTTCTCAAAAGCAGCTCCTGTACATATCAAAAATGCCCTGCTAGTGGGCTGCCTTGTCTGGCCGCAATAGATGCACCTAGTCTTTCTGCAACCTGATATGCCAAGGCTGGCTAATGTCCATGGGGGGCCTGCCCTTTCCTGAGGAGAAAGAGAAAGGGGGTGGGTTGGGTGGGGGTGGAGAGGGAAGGACTGGGAGGAAAAGAGGGAAGGGAAGTTCTGATTGGGATGTGAAGTAAATAAATGACCATAAAAATTGGCTTGTTAATTATTTTCAGTCTTCCAGTCTTTAAAAGCCTCATCTTTCAATTACTCTCACAAATTAACCAAAGAAAACAGGCATGCAGCCTGGTTTGTGGGGCAGCTTTATCCAAGTCACTTGAAAAAATGTTTTTTATACATGGTTTTAATTTTTTTTTTTTGACTTGAGTGAGTGACTTTATTCTCAGTCCACAGAGAACAGGTTACATTCATTTAAGAAATGGTGTGTGTATTAAGATGGTCTATCCATAAAGTCATTCACCAACTGTTTCAATGAACAATGGTTCTGCTTGGAGGGTGGCACAGACATTACATGAGGGTAAGAATTTGGTTCATTAGCTGTGATATTTTGGAAAAGTGTTCATCTTAAAGAAAGAGTAACTTACAAAGTCCTCTTCTTCAAACTTGATACAAGAGTTACAAACGTCAAGCAAAGCATTCAGTCTCACTCTTTGTTGTTCTCTTATAAGCAACCAACCTAGTTAGTGATCTATGTTTCTTTTGAGTATATAACTACTTTTGAAATATATAAGCTGTTCTGAAAACCATAGTATAATGTAAAGACATGAAATAAGCAATACTACTAATAGAGAGGCTGAGATAGGAGAAGCAAGATTTCAAGACCCTTATGTTGTACACAGCAAGACACTGTCACAAACAAGCTGAAGGTATATATAGATTGTACAACATTGGACCTATTTCTCCAATTACCAAATTAGAGAGACCATTGGATGA